>JAOTRH010000027.1:12841246-12914344 GCA_034768845.1 Heliamphora exappendiculata
ATGCTCATCAATAATGACTTCAAGGTTTCTCTCTGTCTCTCTCTCTCTCTCTCTCTCGGACTGGTCAAATTTTAATATAAATTTATAAAAGTTAAGGGTTCATTTGTTTTGATCTAAAATATTTTTAGATAAAATAATTTATTTATTTTTTATTATTTAATTGATAATATTTATAAAAAATATTTTTTTTAATAAAATATTTTACTTCATTGAACCAAATTTAATTTATAAAAAATTAACTCGTAAGTTAATTTTGAAATTGAGTATTTGCACATTTTCATTCAATTCCTTCATTAAATTTCTTTCATTAAAAATATTTTTCAAATATTAACTAAATACCAAAAAATACAAGTAAAAAAATTATTTTTATAAAATTATTTTATATGTAAAATATTTTTTACGATAAAATTTGAAACAAACGGAGCGTAAGTGAACATATTAAATTTTTTAAGAGTAATTAATTCATAATTCTGGAACACTACATACAATAGCGACCTAGAAATTTGGTTAAAAGATAACACAAAAATATAAATATTCATGATAAGTAAAAATTAAAATATTCATTCTAAGAATTTCTCTTTGCTTTAACAATTGATAATTATACCTCTTCTTTCATAACTTTATGTTTTTAACTGTAATTTTTTTAAAAAAATATTTCTTAATAACTGTTTGTAAAAATAAAAAATAAATTAAAAAAACAGTCTAAATGTCTAATTTCTAGATAACACTCTACTCAAACTAAAAAATTAATAAATAATGGCCATATTTGAGCAAACTTGCTTGTTGGTTTATAGCTTATTTTAGCTGAAAAATCATAGAATTTGGCTTATTGAAATTTTTTTGTTTTTTTTGTTTTTTTTTTAAATTTTTTTATATTTTGATCAAAAAATTTTACTTTTTTAGCTCGTCTCAATTAGATGAGTCTAAAAAGTATGATAGTTTGATTAAATAATTAAAAAAAATTTACTAAAAACAAAAAATCTATAAAGTCAAATAAACTAATAAATTAAATTCACTCATTTAGGCCAATGAAATTTGTAATCAATAAGTCAATAAAACAAGCAACAAAAGCTCAAATCTCAAATCAACAAGAAATGCAAATAATTTATCTCAAATCTCACAAATAATTTACCAATAGTTTAGAATTTTAAATCACTTTGTGATTATATAAGAATTTGAATAAAAAAAGTTAAAAATTTAGTTAAGAAATTAAAAAATTTAAAAAGACAAAAATAAACAAATTTCTCAATATTTAGCCCAAACAAGACCAATAAAAATATCTTTAATAAAACCTTGCGGTGCTACAAATTTTGGATTACATAGGAGTTTTATATTAATAAATCCCTGTTTTTGCCGTTCTAAAGAAGAACATACGAATTTAGTAAGGTTTTCTAATTTTAAAATGGGAAGAACAAAATTGCATACATCATTTGTTTGACTTCTCTTTTCCTAAAGCGTTCCCCTTTCAGAATGTTGAAAGTTGAATTCACTGACCCCACACTACAATTTTATATAGCAATTGTTATTAATCGTATTATAAGTTCTAGATTATCTTTTTTTTTTATTTAATAATTATAAATAATTTTATAATTTTTATCTCATCCTTTATTTTAGTTTAATCAAACATAAATTAAATTTTTTATTATACACATAATTTATTCTATAATCTCCTTATATTTAAAATATATATGTATAATTTATAGTATTATTTATTCTTCATATTCTATCAAATCTCATCCAAAATATCAAACGTGCCATTAGTATCAATAATGCAAATTACTAATATTATACAGCAATTTAAAACCTTGTCCATGCTTACAAAATTAATTAAGCTTATGTTTAGCTTAATTTTTTTTTTTTGCTTAAAATCTTTTTAAAATGCCCATTTCTTTAGTATTCCACTGTAATTAAGTAACTTTTTTCATATATTTTTATATTTATTTTTTTTATAAAAAATTAAAAAATTAAAAAATTTTAAAAAATACTAGGCGAAACACACGCTGTAAATTCCTACATATACGTTCAATTTACATGCATGAGAAGGCAGAAAAGTCTTAACATAAATTATATTTTTTTTGTTTGTTTGTTTTGCGGGGAAAAGTCTTCACTGACATCGTACTATTCCGGAAAATTATTAGATATTTTAGAATAACACGTTGCTAGTAGAATTTTTGATAAATATAAATATTAATGTAAATTAAATAGGTTATTTTTATTTTTTATTTATCTAATTAAAATAAATTAATATTATTTTATGTAAAATATTTTTATTATATAATTAAATTAAAATACCACGTAAATATGCAACCTAATATTCTATATCTACCAAATAATTACTCTCCCATACCAATGTTAACTGGACCGTTGAAAATAAATTCAACACGGACATGTTAATGATAGTGATTAGCACTATTATAATATTAATATTTTATTACATTATTGGTATGTAAGTTGTGATAACGCGATTTTAAACGATATTTATTACATAAAACACTATTTTTATTTGGCAACACCTAACTCCTAAGCATGTACCAGTTTCGATACTTAAATTTGAGTCCATATTGTTTGACTTTAATTTAAAGTAAGATTTTAGTTTTTCTTACTTAAATACATTTAAAAAATTAACTATCAAATTATAATATTTTTCTGCATAATGACTTAAGATCATTTTTTATCAAATAATTTTTTTACTTATTTAACATAAAATCAAAAAAATTAAAAATCTGACTTTTAAGTAAGGTTACCCAACTAAAACCATAGATAACACCAAAAAGAAACTATATGAAAAGGACTCATGCACCCAAGTTTCATCCTAGTTTTTCGTTATATTTTGGTCTATTTTTTTTAATAGGCTTTTTAACTTTTTTACTTAAAAAAATGTAAAAAAATGTAAAAAAATATCAATTAATTATAATAAGAGGCTAAACAAGTAAGTTTTTTTTAAAAAAACTTTAAACTAAAATTCTTAAAAAAAATTAGCACAAACATAGGTGGAGAATTTTGAGAATCCATTTCTTGTAAAAGTGGCTTTGGGAATCTTATATGTTCAAAAAATTGTTAAAGATTTTATTTTGAATTCAAAATTAGTTATTTGGATTTAACTGTTTTTTGTCTTGTTTGAATCATTAATTTGAATTTGAAGTAAATTTTTGGGTAAGTTTTTTTAAATGTATAGATCTCATTTGAGATAATTACTTATTTGTTTATTTTTATTTTTAATAAATTTTTATCATTTTAGTAATTAAATTATTATATTTTTCGACTTTTTTCGTCGAGGAGAGCCAAAAAGAATAAAATTTTATCAAAATATAAAAAAATATTCAAAAATATAAAAATAAGTCAAATAAATCAAATTTCATGCTACTTATTTCGTTTTTATTGAACTTTTTTCAAATTTTCATAAAAAAATTTACTTTTTCTATTTATCTCATTAAAACCATCGAAAAATTAAAAAAACTTGATCAAAAATAAAAATAAATTCAAAAAAAGAAAAAAAAAAAGGCAAATATTTTGAAATTTATACGAAACGGGGCTTATAGTATGGTAATGAGTCAAGTCTTAGCAAGTGGTGGTTCCCAACACGGAACATCTAGTCATCTACCCAGTAAAAGGTTCTCAGTATGACGACAAAGTAAGAGAAAGAACAGTCTTCCAAGAACTTGGCTTTTCTCTGTTAGTGGGGTTGGCTTTGGATCCCTTTCATGATTCAAATTATTTTGTAGGCTACTAAGTAATTTATATATAAAAAAATTAATTAATTTGATATCAATATTTAAGTAATCAGATCACATTTCTTTACAAAATTAATAGTTAATATGATTTAAAAAATTTAACAAATATAATCCATTCATCTAGCTATCATCTAATTATTTTAATATTTAGTTAATTTAATTTTTATATAGAATTACAATGAATAAAATATTTAAATCATAAAAACATATTCAATTCCGATTCCACTATAAAATTACACAAACATGGCACTAATCTTTTCAGGTTTTCTAACTGAGAAATGCTGCATACAATTCATGTGTAAAATTCACAAATCTTGTGGTTCTATCTATAAAGTAAAGTCATGTTATGATGTTAACCATTGCTTGGATGATAAATAATAAAATAATAAAGATAAAAAAATTTTAATATTAATTCATTTTAAAGTTGGGATGTACTATTTTTTTAAAAATTAATACACTTTACGCATATATTTATATACACTCTTTATTCATTATTTCACTACTAGCAAAGATTAATTAGCTTATTTCATGATATAAAACATGAAGAGTTCGTTCGGTATTTTGAATGAGACTAGATACGATAAATAATACTATGGATCTCATATTTTTTGTTAATACCAGAAAATTATGGAATAGATTATGTGTGCAGCGAGAAATTCGGTTCATGTTTGGTTAAAATGAGATAAAGAATTGAATAAAATTTATAAAGTTATTTTTTACCGTTAAATAAGAAGAAAAGTTAATCTGAATCTTGGTATAAATAATATCAAGAGAGATCTGGTATTATTAATACTATGAATGAGATATTAGTAATTTAGTATTCGTCAAATTATTAATTCTAATCCCATAATATAAACGCAAAATTAATAATCCGATGAAACAAAAACTAAATATGTAAATTCCAAATGTTTTTTAGTTTTGTCCAACCCTCTTAACCCACCACCAATCCAAACCCACCACCAATCCAAACATGCCAAAAGTGTAACATATAGGATAGACTTTCCCTTTATAACCTCTGAGAAGAGAACTGCCATGCCACCAAATATATTATAGCTGTGTTGCGTGCACAGATATAGAGATTCGATCAAATACAAATGTGAGACAAAAATTAAAATTTCTTATTTTTTTATATCAAAAAAAATGTTTCTTAATTCTTTTTAAGAAGACAAATCGAAAATAAAAATCTTTTTCGTCCTTAGAGAATTTCTTAATTTTTTCAGTTAAATTATTTTATTTTTTTTAATTTCTCTCATTAACACCAATCAAAAAATGAAAAAAAAAACGATTGTCACAATAAATATATATATATAGCCAAATTTGCGTCCTTTAATCCCAAAAGAGGCCTTAATGCTACCAAGAGATATCCAAAATTTACGTCCTTTAATCCCAAAAGAGGCCTTAATGCTACCAAGAGATATTCTAAATTTCGACAAGAAATTTTTTTTTAAACACTTTGGCCCCGTTTGGAATAATTACTTATTTATTTATTTTACTTAATTTATTTTTATTTTTAGTAAATTTATTTATTATTTAGTTAAATAATTATACTTTTCGACTCCTCTCATATAGACGAACTAAAAAGTAAATTTTTTTAATCAAAATCTAAAAAAGTTAGAAAAAAATAAAAATAAACCAAAATAAGTTAATAAGTCAAATTTTTTGTTATTTATTTTCGTCTTTCATAAATATTTTCCATCTTTGATTAAATTTTTTTGTTTTTTCGATTTATCTCATCGAAATAATTCGAAAAAATAAAAATCTTTAAACAAAACGTGAAAAAAGTTTGAAACAAACAAAACAAAAATTATCAAAATTATCCCAACCAGGGTTTATCTAATCCTATAATGGATCAAAAACTAAGTTTCACCTTCATGTGTTGTAGGTAATTCCGAGGGAAGCAAGGAATTTTGAACTTGGCGAAACAAAATATTATGTGGTGATAGTGTGCAGCGGCATTATATGGCAATGTTTCTTTCTGGGTGCAATCGGAGTCATCTTTTCCGGCTCGTCCCTACTCTCTGCCATTATAATTGCCGTTTGCCTCCCCGTCACCGAGGTCTTTGCCGTCATTTTCTATCAGGAAAAATTCCAAGCAGAGAAAGGGGTTTCTCTCTTCCTCTCGCTCTGGGGATTTGTTTCTTACTTTTACGGCGAGCTAAAACAAGAGAAGAAAACAAGACGAACTCAAACTCTTCAAACAGAGATACCACAAACTACTAGTATTAGCACCGTATGATTTGGGACAACTTATTTGTATTTGAATTATTTTGGTGTTCAATATACACATAAAAAAAAAAAAGAGTAATTTAGTCTCCAATTCCATTTTTATGACTTTTTTTAGAGAATAAGGACCATTTATTAAGCAACTATTCAACTAAGTTCAGTTTTGTTTGGTAGTATCGGAATTGCCTCCTATAGTCACTAAGACATTCCCATATGAATGCTTCATACGAAGTGCCAATATATCCTTTTAAAATATCTTCAATATCCATGTTGAAATATTACCATTACAGAGGAAGATAATTGAGTTCAGAGAATTTTGCAATCTCGAAAATCTCATAAAAATATATATCGCGAGATCTTTTGAGGAATCGACTTATGTGAATGAGATAAAATACAAATTTCATGCAAAATCATTCTCATTTTTTTCAACAAGATTTTGGGCACCATATGCAAGTAAACATGTTACTAGGTAAAAGGACAAACCCAATTAGCTTGATACAGCAGTTATCTATTCTCATATACATAATTTGTTTATATTTAAACACCAATCTCCAAAAGTAAACATAAGCAAAAATTCACGCACAAAAAGTGAAAAATTATTAATATAAAACACTTTACGTAGTTCGACTCACACCGGCGTACGTCCACGAGTGAGAGAAAAAATATTTCACTACGTCAAATGTGAAAGAGTACAGTACCCAGTCTCCCTTCTCTCTACCAATTAGTCTCACAATTTTCTGCCTACGCACTTAAAACCCTAGGGCTCCACTATTTATAAGCACACGCACGTGAAAATTCTAAAGCCCACGAGCCCATATTATTATAACTCTATAAATAATTTCTAGTGGGTTTCTAATCCCACACCAACCCAATTATATATAGATTAAAAATTCTATAATAAATACGGGCACGGTAGAATACAAGACACATAACCCAACGATCTCCACATTTGCTTAAATTCTGCAAATCACCCTGAAAATAACATGCGTTGATATTGATTCTGCCATCGTTGTCATCGTCAAATTGCCACACCCAAATAGTATGGCCCACACCTCTACACCGAGGTACCCGCACCCCAACCCGGATGCCCTATAAAGCTCACTACTTTGTAGAATAACAAAGCACCATCTCCTCCCCTTTGTGCACACAACCGGAGAGATCACAACCACTAACCAAATCAAGAGCAAATGAGACTCACTTTTGTAGAGGTATACAACTGGCTGTCACATCTGTCGTATTAGTCTCGTTGCCCGAAGATTTCTTGTGAACATCCAACAACTGTTGCTCTCGCATTTTGCCGGCATCCTACACACCATCTCATTTTCTCACCTGTGCACGTGTATTACCTCGTCACTTATATGTATCCATGTGCCTCTTCTGTGTGCTTCTCCACAACTGTTGTTCACCTTGATCACCCTTACACTTTTTTTGCATATGTCGTCTACCTATACTACTCATCTAATGTCTGGCAGTAGTTCAATCATTTTTCCTTACAGTACATCCATGTTTTCCTTTGAAACCCAAAGAACTCCACCTTCGGATGAGAACCCGCAAGTTCTCGAATCTAGCATCCTTAGAGAAATTAAATTCTTTCTTAGATTCGACACAAGTCTGACCCCAGTCAAGATCAAAATAGTCCCATCAAACCTGTAAAATCGCATTATCCCTATATTGATAACTCTGCTTGCTACATTGTTTGCCATCCTAACAGTACCCTAATCGCATGACTAATACGTATCAAAATACTCTCTGACGTATACATGTAGAACGAACATCCAAAATCTAATATTCAATCTGATTTTTCGTATCTGAAGTAACTATGAGCACTTTTGATTCTTCATAATCGGAGCCCTCTGTAACTGCTGTCTCTAATGATTGTTCTTTTTTTTGTTCGCCTTGTACTTCAGATAGTTTCTCTTTAGATGACCTTCCTTGTCACAATAGTAGCACTTCCTTTTGTAACCTCTCGACTTGGAACGACTTTTTTTCTTAGACCCCTCCTGCCTCACTGTTACCTTGCCTCTAACTTTCCCACTTCCTGATGCAACCATAATGCCCTCTCCATGTGATCTGTCACTCTTTCTCTTCTTCAACATCTCATAAGATATGAGAGCAGCAATAACCTCATCTAAACCGGGGGTATCTGTTCCAAACATTAGTGTAGTCCTCAGATGCTCGTATGATGAAAGTAAAAAAAACTAACAGGAGAATTTTTTTATCCTTGTCTTCGATCTCTGCGCTGATAGAATCAAATTTCGTCACTATCCTGTTGAACTTGTCCAAGTGCTCCATCAAGTTCGCTTCCTCTGTCGTGTGAAGTGCATATAACTATTTTTTTAAAGAAAATCGAGTCGTCAATGTCTTGGGCTTATACTTGCTCTCCAACTTAGCCTAAAGTTCTGTTTGATCGCTTTCGTTGATGACTTCCTAATGAGTGTTATTCACGAGAGACAACTGGATCGTACTGTTCGCTAAGTCCTGCATCTCTTCCCACTCTACATCATTCATCATTTTCAATTTTTTTGACTTCTTCATGAGAGCCTTGTTCAGTCTTTCGCGCGTCAAAATATTATTTTTCATTTGCTGCCATTAAGGTGAAGTCGTTGTGGCCGTTAAAATGTTCAATCACGAAACTCGAACTCTTCAACGTCATTAGATTAGTGTATGATAATCTCCACAATCTGACCTCGTCGCAATATCAAAAATATGTAAACCTTGTCTCACGTAGTCCAAATAACTCGGCAGTACCCGATCGCTTTTAATTGTACCTGATCGCTCCTAATCAACCTCGATTTATGCTGATTTGTCCAATCCAATTGAATAATGTAAAA
Source organism: Heliamphora exappendiculata (assembly GCA_034768845.1). Taxonomy (NCBI): domain Eukaryota; kingdom Viridiplantae; phylum Streptophyta; class Magnoliopsida; order Ericales; family Sarraceniaceae; genus Heliamphora; species Heliamphora exappendiculata. The sequence goes on from JAOTRH010000027.1 coordinate 12,850,032, forward strand.
ATCAAAAAATCTAACAGTGCCGATGAATCTGCAGCGCTGAAAAATTTTAAGAAAAATCTTAAGAGACATCTTCTTATTAAATTATTTTGCTATATATTCGAACTGATATAAAAAAATAATTAAAAATAATTAAGAACCGTTAGATTTCAATCTAATAACCACAATTGATGAAACCCCTTCAATCAAATGTCTCAAACCCAAATACGGTAACCGCTGAATGCGCGTCAATGATTATCACTTTAACGATTTTCGTGCCAAAACAATTCCTCTCGTTGATGATTGAAGCTTCTGTTACTGGTTTTAAAAATTTTGTGCTACACAGGATAAAAACCCAAACATTTATCAATTAAAATTCCCAAACCAATTAAAGACCAGTGAATGAAATCAAACTTTACCGAATCTCGTGGACAATAAAAGCTTTGAATTTTTCAAACCACGATAGATCAAAATCAAGAAGAATCACAAAGCAATTAAGATTACCAAACACTTGCACTATTCTAGTTGATTTAGGTCCCAAACAAATCAAGCAGTAGACAATTCAATCCTTATGAATTCCACAAATCCAAAACAAACCACACTGTCGTTTCAGAAATTGCTTGGTAACCTGTTGATGCACAATACAATGACGTTACCGCTCCCTTTTTTTTTTTTTTTTTTTCCTTCGTGTGAATTAAATAATTTTTAATTTATGCGATACAAAATAAAAAATCATACCGTATTCCAATTACCACCATAATTTCGAATCGTCTACTGTCGGTTTTGACACAACTTATTGGGATTTGAACACCAACCCCGAATGCGAATAGAAACAAAAAATCATGCACAAAAAGTAGAAAATATTTAACACCAAAAATTTACGTGGTTCGGCCCACAACGGCATATGTCCTTGAACGAGAAAGAAAATATTTTACTATGTCGAATGTAAAAGAGTACAGTACCCATCTTCCTTATCTCTACCAACTAATCTCACAATTTTCTGTTTACACACTTAAAATCATAGGACTCTACTAGTGTTCTATTTATACACATACACGTGGAAACCCTAAAGTTCATAAGTCCATATTATTATAACCTTATACATAATTTTTAGTAGGCTCCTAATCCCACACCAACCCAATTATATATAGATCAAAAATCATATAATAAATATAGGCCCGATAGAATGCAAAACGCTTAACCCAACATAATTCATGAGTACAAATTGTCATTTCACATTAACCAACGTACATATATGTGAAAAATATTATTATTTGAACTCCACATTTTATGCAAAAATATTATCATTTTCTTCAACAAAAATTTGGACTCCACATGCAGGTTAACATGTTGCTAGGTAAATAATGTCTTGTTGCTAGGTAAACAATGTCTTTTGGGATTTGTAAAATGAGAAGTTGATTCGATTGGACTTCTCATTGTCAATAAGACACTCATATTTAAATGAGATAGTGCCATTTTCATTAAACAAAGGATTTCCAATAGTAATGATAAAACATGCTGAATAAGATTATGCAATGTAAAGGGAAAACTCAATTAACTTAATACATCGGTTAAACAATCTCATTTTACATATTCTATAGTAAAAATTCTCATTTTCATTCAGCAATGATAACGTATTCACCAGGAATATTCTCATTTGTTGTGATGAAATACACATTTCATGCAAAAATATTCTCATTTTTTTCAACAAGATTTTGGACACCACATGCAGGTTAATATGTTCCTAGGTAAAAGGATAAACTCAATTAACTTGCTACACCAGTTACGTATTCTCATATACGTAATCAATGAGTACAAATTCTCGTTTTTACATCACCAATGATAACATATTCGTAAAGAATATTCTCGTAACATCTTCAGCTGTTACGAAAAAAAGTTGAATTCTCATTCTAAAAATCATGAATGTATCGATGTTATTCTTTTATATTTCAATTTACTCATCGGTGATGTTTGGTATTACTGAAATTAATAACTTATATATTGTAACTTATAGCAGAAATTGTAAGTATTTAGTAAAGATTATACCTTGTAATTAAAATAATAAAAAAAGTAGTTATGAGTTGTAGTAGAAATTGTGAATATTTAAAAAAATTTATAATTTATAACTAAAATTATTAACAAGAAACTAAAAACTACCAGCAGTAGCCAGTTATATATTACCAATTACACATTCATGAGTACAAATTCTCATTTCCATTAATCAAAGATTTCGAGTCCGCGAAGAATATTCTCTTTTGCTACGATAAGATTCTAATTTTATCTAATAATATTTTTATTTTCTGTAACGATATTCTCATTCTCTGCATAAATAAATTGTATAGCACCAAAAATAGGGGCATTTGTTGATTTCACATAACTAACCTAAAAAAAAAAACTCATTTCTTAATATGCAACAAGTGCACAAATATCTATTATCAAAAAATATCAAAAAGATATAAACTACAATATATTCCATGTAACAATAAAATCACCTTGAATCAGCAAAAATGGATATTTTCATAAACCATTCTTCTCGACAACTTCCACCACTAAAATAAGTTCCTCGTCTTCTATATGTAATGTAAATAGAAAAATACTATCTTTTGTGAATCTTGCATTGAAAGGGAATAAATCTCCCATATATCTTCCATTAAATGAATGAAAGGATAATGTACCAATGATCCGTGTTGGAAAATCAATACAAAATAAAAACAAGGAAAATTTAGGATTAGGTCCTTTCTTTGGTAGTAAAATTAGTTTTAGTTCCATTCAATTTATTTTATTAGGATTAGTTCTGTCTCAATTTTAATTTTTTAAAATACCCTTAAAACATATCTTTAAAAAAATATTGACTAAATCCCTTCATAAGCGGAGAATCAAAAATTCTGTCCCGTAAATCTTTTTTAAATCTCTCCAAAAATTTTCTCAAAATCTCTCTCCAAAATTTTGCGTCATAATCACCACAATCCTAACTCTATTGCCGTCTTCATCCTCCGTTGTCGTCGTCTTCATCATCGACGTCGCAAAAATTTAACATTAAATCATAACATGTATTATGAAAAATGTACTGTTATTTCAACGTATTACTTTTAGTACAACTGAAAAATGTATTAATAAAATACAGACAGAAAAGTGCACTGTTATTTAAACTGATAAATGTATCATTGAATATGTATTTTGAAAATTGCACTGTATTAGTAGAATACAGACTTAGGAAAGTGTACTGTTATGTGAACTAATAATTGTATCGGTTGAATATATATTCTGAAAGTTGTACTATTGAAATAACTGATAAATATATTTTTTATTGTCCAAATCTGTAACTTGCACTATTGTTGCAATTAATACATTTATTTTTTGAGTTCAAATTATGAAATTTTGTAGAACTGCTAAAAGTATCATATCAACTATCAAACATATAAAACATAAACTTATTAGGTACTCTAATAATGTATCAGATGTATTTGGATTCGGAAAATTTCACATTTAATCTAACTGATAAATGTATTAGTTTACTTCGTATTCAGAAAAATTTACTACTGTTTCAACTTCTAAATGTGGCAGAATAAGTTCTCAAAAATATCTCATAAATGCTTCACCAAAACCACCATGATATTTTATTATGTAATTATGTAAGAAAAAAAACAAAAAATAAAAAGTTCAAAATAAAACCAATATAAACTACATTGAATACATGAAATCACAAAAACATAAAACGTTTTAAAAAGAACGAATATGAACTACTTTCAAAATATAGAGACTGAATCGTTCGAGAAAAATTGATTTCATATCCACAAATGAACAATTTTATATTTTTAAAACAAAAAATAAAAATAAAAACAATTCGATCTAACAACAACATATACATACCAGTAAAAATTTAGAGAGCTTTCGAATTTTAGACGTGAATAATATTTTGAGTACAACGAAATGACAATGAACAAATTGAAAAATGAGTTAAAATATATTTCAAGCTAAAAAAATTAGTTGATTTTCAGTTTCTAACTCAATCGTTTGTCACTTTCAAATTTTAATGAGTTTTGATATATTTTGATGCCTGCATCAAAAAATATTCCCTAAACAAGAAAATGTGTCTGCCTAATTAAATTGCAAGATATTGTACAAATTAATATTTATGAAACTGATACCTAAAATTAAGGAGAATATAATATTTTTCATAAACAAAGTGATAAGTCAAGATAATCTTGTGATTAATGTGCATCCTAAAATCAGGGGATTAAATACAAAATACATCACTGATTTTTATATAAGATAATGCATCCTATAATTAAGGCATTTAAAATGAAAATGAGGCACTGGTTGGTAAATGGCATATTAGACCAAAAAATCATAAATTTTGAATAAAATGACTAAATTCAATGCAAAAAAATAGGTAAGACTAAAATTCTTATATACTTCTAAAATTAGACTAAAACTCAATTAATTCTAAAAAAATACTTTATATATATATATATATATATGTGTGTGTGTGTGTATGAAATTTTGGATAATATATTCACGTATGTATAATTGATTCGCCAAAAATTGAGGAGAATCGGTATTAATATCGTATCATGTAGTTAAAATACATATTACACGTGTGTGTGTATATATATGTGTGTATTTATATATTACACCTTTTTGGATTACCATAAATTAAACAAGAATTACCGAATATGTAGATAATATCAAAAAAAGAAAAAGGACCTACTAAAATACAAGTTAAGTGGATGAAACTTACCCCCAAAACAAGTTACAAAAATAGGATATACAGTAATTAACTCAAAAAATAATTAGAACTTTATCAAAAGATCAAAATTAGAGGAATTTAAAAATGAAAGTGATAAAGGACTCCAAAGTCGAACGACCACAAACTCCTGAAACTCAAGCAACCCAAACTCTGAGGAACCCGTGAATGTGAACTCCCGAACCTTAGACCTAGACCTTCGACCCTTTAAATCCTAGTCTAATTATGTTGATAGTAGAATAATAGTAGTGGTGACAATAATGCAATGATAAGAGTGAAAAATAATTTTTGCCATAAAAAATAAAAAATATTTTTCATCAAAATTAACTTATTTTTCATTGACTTAGAAAATATTTTTAATTAATTTTTAATTTTTGTTTTACAAAATACCAAAATATATGATAAATAATTTTTAAAAAACATTTTTTGTCAAAACAGAGGTAGCCTTAGTTTATTTTTTGTTTCCAGTAAAAACCTTTCTCACAACTTAGTCAACTTTTCCTATTATTTATATGGCAAAAGTGAAACAAATGTAATCAAAGCTAAAATAGAATCCACTAAAAACAAAAAGATAAGTCAAATACAAATAGACATAATATCCTAAACATGACAGGGACTTAATTCGTCTCTTATATCTTTTTCCACTTGATTACTGCTTTGTTTGGAATAGCTTTGATAAGATATACTATTTTTTTCTAGTCTCTTTTTTACCTTTTTAAAAAGTTTTTTTTAATCTAAATTTTTTACTTTTTTGATCAGTTGATAAAACAAATTTAAAAAATAACTGTTATGACCAAAGTTTTAAAAAAATTCACTATAGACGAAATAATATGTAAAAATCTTAAAATTATTTTTTTCCGTCTTATCTCGTTTTTTTAATTTTTAATTAAACTTTTGAACTTTCCTAATTTCTCATGATGGAAAAAATCTAAAAAAAATATAGAGATTAACTTCCTCTCAAGACTCAGGATGTCCAAAGACTCACTCAAGACTTAATTTTATGAATTTTGAGTTAGTCTACAACGGATAATTTGAATCATTTATTTTCAAATCAATGTAATAAAAATGCCATCCCTTAAAATAACTACTAATATAGGACATGGCTAAAACTATTTATTTTGTAAAATAAAAATATCATCTATTCATATAACTACTAATATCCAATTACACTAATTTTTTTCATAAATGATCTAGTTTGCAAGATTAACAAAATGATCTATTCAAATAATCAAGGTGAACCTACCAAAACTTATAAACTAGAATCTTTAGAGGTCTTGAACATCTTACTTTTGAGAGAAGCTTCAACCAACTATCTATTCAATGATTCTCTTTCTAATCACAAAAAAAAAAAAATTCATATAAAAAATTCTCTATTTTGCATCCATATATGTTGTTGATAGAGACAAAACAATATGGATCAATTGTTGGTGAGTGGGTCACAGTGAGCCCCACACTTGATGTATTTCCAGTTAATACAACCATATGATGATACAATCTTAAAGTTAAGATCAAGGTTCAATAAAAAAAAAAAGTGGCATTCAAAGTTCCTATGTAAGAACATATTGTCACAAGTTAATGATTGTAATCTTGAAAAGCTCTCCTTTCAATTTTTTCCCCATCTTCTAGGAAAACCTATAAATCTGCAGCCTTGTTTGACTTTAAAATTAAAGTCAATTTTTTAACCTTTTTACTTAAAATAAAAAAAAATAACTGCCTAATGACATTTTTTCTCTGCATAATAGCTAAAAGCAATTTTTTAACCAAACAATTTTTTTCTTCATTGAATTAAAGTATAAAAGAGAGAGAGAGAGAGAGAGAGAGAGAGTAAAAACTCAACTTTTTAGAGCTAGATTAACAAATAAAGCAGCATACGCTAGACCACTAGGTGGGTTTTTCAAAACATCCAACCTGACACACAAACATGTACAAAATATCTGATCATATGACTCTGGCCTGCGCAGGCATGACATTAGTGAGTTTTTTAAATCTGCTCCTTAATTACAAGAAAAATAGAAAAATGATACATGTACAAATAATAGTTGGTCAACCGTCATTTGTGCATGCAGCACAACTCAACCACAATTATATAAAATTTCTTTCATTATCAATCCTCCACATTATGACCTTATTGTTGAATCTAAATACCAAATGAAGACTTGTTTCTTTTCCTTTGTTTGATTGATAATGTCACGCCTGTGACAGTCCGTCTCCAATGTTCAAAGGTGTAAGGTTTAACACCAATAGATGAATAACTAGTGGTATAATCAAGATCAAATTGTCAAAGTTAAGGTCAAATGGTCAAAGAGCCTGTGACAGTGTGACTTCACAGGTTTCGGAGTCCCAAGCTAATGCGATTCAAAGTAATACTTCGGGTTCAAGGTATAAGGCATCGATACTTTTCACAAAGATGTACACTTATTAACTAAAAGAGATCTGGAAAAAGGTGTGAACAGATACTGCTCAATCCAGTATGATGGTTTTAAAAGATGATGACACAATCATGTGCACCTAGCATTAACTTGCCATGAAAATGTGATGCCTTTGTACTTATCTTCACAATTAAGATCAAAATCTCATTAGAGGTGAAAGGGGGTCAAGCTACTGACGTTCTTACAAAGAAAAACAACTCATTATGGGTCCTGAAATCTTTTAAGAGAAGGGTCTATAGGGCAATCTGGTGCATAAAACTCCTGCGTATGTAAAATTTAGGGAGAGGAGTGGACCACGATGATGATGGGTCTATAATAAAATTGGAAATCAAACCAACCCTTTTGTTCAATAAATTGCGGTTGATTTACTTGAACCCTTTTTCTCTATCAGTAAATTAAATAAAATTATATTAGTGTTACTACAACATTCAACGTCAATTTAGATCTTCTCATCTTCAAGTATTTTCATATCATTCTTCCTTCTTGTTGCATTTATAGTTACATCTACTTGTCTTCGTTTTTTTAATTCACAAAAAAAATAACCAAGTAGACAAACTTGATTCTCTTTATTGAGGGAAATGCAACCTCCAGAGGTGCCCTATGGGAGTGCATTCACTGGTCTTCGGTGTGCATGACCACATGACCAATTTATCATTTGTTTATTCAGTCACAATTAACTTTAAACCGGTGCTACTCAGGAATTTTACAAAAAATATTCATTTCTAATTACATATTTTCTAGTAAAGTCATGCATCCATCTTAGCACCCCTAGTTCAGCTACATTCATTTTATTAATGTGTAATTCTTAATTACCCAACACTTGGTCTCAAGAAGAATACCTGGCATTATATTCCAAAAAATTTTTGTTAACCATATCGATTTACTTTAAAATTTGTGCAAAAAATATAAATAAAGAATGCAAAACAAAAAAATATTCACAGGTTAGAAAGAACAGGGATCAAAAGCTGAATTAGTAAAGAAATATACTTTTATTAACTATGAAAGAATCATTTGTATACATGTAATCTCTGTCACATATATGTACTCTAATCAAAAGGAGAAGCGACACTGAAGTATTAAATCGCCGGTGATGAATGAGGAGAAAGAATGGCTGGATGTGTATAAAATTTAGTACCTTCAATCAATGGCAGACCCAACTCCCCCGAGCAAAGCAACGCTAATGCAGCCATATCCCTCGAACTCGAAGGTGAACGCAGGAACCTTTCTATCTTAAGTGGGAGGCACCAATTCATCGATCAATAATGACCAGGCGACGGCTCTCATGCCATCATTTTGTTAAGCAGCAGCAGGAACAATATGAGCACAGAGAATTCAAGCATAAATTTTGGACCCGCCACACGATCAAGAATACGCTGCCACCTGTAAGTTCAACCAGTAGACAGCTACTGATAAAGCCTGTTATCCATTTCCAGAATGTTGAGGACACTCAGAATGGTGACTGAAGTTACAAATGGTCAAGAATTCTACCAGCTGATTATGGCATTTTGGGTGAAAATACCATAGAAATCAACACAAAACTCATTGCCGAGAATACCTATGCTAGCAACTTCGTCTTCCAGATTAAAAGACTAATATATTATAAACAAATATTACTTTGAGGTAAGAAACAAAGAATTTAACCTATGAGACTTCCGGGTTATCTTCAAGGAGCAAAATATACAGTGTGTACAAGTCTAATGTAAGATCAAGCTGAAGCATCTTAACTAAGAATTGTCCAATGGAAGGAAGATCATTCCTAAAAACCAAAAGCTATCCAAATATTTGAATCCAAATAATCGATAGTTAGGAAGCATGTATTGGCCCAAATAGGCATCCATTGGGCAGAAGGAGTGAGATTCAGAAACTAGGCAGCCAAACAGCACACACATTCAACAAGACTTGTACATGCATAATCGACTACCAAATGTTGGAAGTCTTGACTGCTTATATCTGTATGTTGGATGCAAGTTAGAGGAAGACCAATATTTTAAAAAAAAAAAGACAAATGGCAAAAAAACTGCGTCAATTTTCAAATCATGTTGGCGCATTGAATAAAATTGAATTGTTCATAGTATAAAGCTACCCCTCCAAAGAGATACCATCCCTTTATGCTCCTTAGCAACAAAGAAGTCAACATATATAAATGCCTATCTGATGAACACATACACAAAAATACTTACCAATTTCCCTCAATGGATGAGCTGTTTTCATGAATAATTTCCTCCTCTGCAAATTCTTCTAATATAGCTCGTTGACGTTCATTTACTGCGCTGTAGATAAAAGATGGAACACAAATGAGATTGCATTTTCCTAGTTCACCTGAGGCACAGTGCCCTCTAAACCTGTTGCAGTAAAATAATGAAGTTTTGTGGCACAGTTATTGAAGCCATCATGTTGCTTTTTACTTTTTAGCGGTAGCCATTATGAAGGAGAAATCATTCAGTTCCAGATAGAGAAATCGTAAAATAGATACTACTAGTAAAATCAAGTGTTCGGCATCCACATAGACAAGAAATATATCGAGGGAAGAGAAGACGATATTCGATAAATTGATTTTACTGGTCAGAATCCGGAAAAACACAAAATCTTATTTGGCCATTGCAATCAAGTGAACAGAAAACATTGAGGAGGAAAATAGAATAGGAAAAGGTTTTACCATAAAAGAAAAGGCAAGGCAATACAGGCTTTCAGCTTAGCTTAAAAAATCTAGGTCTTACAAAATCACCCCTTTGGTTCAGTCCATATTGGTCAAATTCAGTCCCAGAATAAAAACAAGCTCTCTGGCTTGACTCAGCAACTGGCTCATGGTCATTCCCATATTCTCACACAAGTATAAAGAGCAAGGGTAATCATACAACTAGAAACAGGTGATTTAGTAGTACGTATCTTCTCGAGCCACTGGCCCAATTCCAAAACGCCGCTCAAAAGCAAAATCAGCCCAGGTCAGACAACATAAAAACACAACAATTATATGTAGAGGAAAGGATCCCAAAATAACTGAAACGTGCAACATGATATTGCAAAACTCAAGAAGAGGCAGTAATTGATGATATAATGTGAGGGAAGAGCAAAAACAATATGCAAACAATATACATAACACTAAAAAGCTTACGTGGGAAAGTCAATCCGAAAACGCACATATTGATCTCCGTGGTCTACAAGAAAGCCATGCTTGGGCAAGCCTGCTAAAACCCATGGTGAGAGAGAGAGAGAGAGAGAGAGAGAGAGAGTAAATTTTAGCAGCACAAATTTGTCATTTCAGTCCACCTTTGCCTCTAAGCACAGTAAGCTGCCCATGCTGAACCCCCTTCGGTATCTAAGAGGACCACGATGCCAAATTAAAGGTGGTAACAATTTGAGAATGAAATTTCTCAAAATAATAAGGTGAGATCTTCACCAAAAAAGCCAACAAAAGAAACCCTAAACAAAAAGCTAGAGAGGGTATCATTTCAAAGAATTAGACAACAGAGAGTTGAGACAAGTATCATACTTTCACTTCCATTTTACCGAACAAAGTTGGTACCTCAACCTTACCCCCAATAATAGCCTGTTAAGAAAATTAAACCTGCTCAGTTAACAAGGCAACTTTTGTTTTGTGCCAAAATATATTATTATGTTTGTCAGAACGGTTTAATAACAGCTTTTCACTTGATAAAACAGACAGAATTCACATGAAATAAAGCAGGATGGGGACATATGGTCATGTATAACAAATTGTTAGCTCAAAAAAATCATAAAAGCAGGTATAATGCCCGGCACATAAACAAAATCAGTGTTTTCAATCCTGGGCTGCAATGGATTAACAGTTAAAGATGAAGCAAAGCAGAAGACAATCTAGGTCCTATTGCAAGAGCAATTATGGTACTCGCTTTGAGGCAATTTAGATAAAGATATATGTTCCAACAAAACAATAAAAGTATCAAGTACAATAGAAATTAGAGATTCAAGAGGAAAACAATGTTACCAAATAATAGAATTTAGAACCTCCAGCAAATAGCCAACTCATATTAGCCAAAAAGTGATTTGAGAAGCTTTTCTTTACCCTATAGTTTTTTCCCAAATAGTAACTAATAACCTATTAGTCGAGTGGTATGAGGGAGTAGATGTGAGATTTCAATTTGAAGAAATCAGAAATCCCACTCTCAACGAGAATAGATGACATTAATTGCTACGACTCCAGTTTTAACAATCTAGAGACTTCGGTGCCAGGGATTCTCATGTTCATAACCAGCTCCCAGCAGGTGACAAGGATCTAGCAATACGCATGCTAGATTGGTAAGTAAAATTAAACAAATCCTACTAATATTACCAAGAGCGACGTATTCTCACCCCATTCGAATAGTAGTAAGCTACAATAGCAGCTATATCTCAATAAGAAGTCTCTAAGAAATTTCTTTAAAATAAAAGAATTCAAAATCAAGTCCTTAACATAATAAAGATCAAATTATACTTCTAATTCAACAAGCCATACTTTTCAGCTTTTTACTATAAGTGGTAAGAACAAATATTGATGATAAAAATAACAATATCCCTTTTAATGCTATGTATACGTCTTGGATTAGTGAAAGAAAAAGAAATAAAAGGGAAATGAAATTACTTAATATAGGCTCATTTTCTTCCCAATTTTCCTTGCCCAACCCAAAAGAGAGAAAATTTAGCTTATACTTTTTTTATGGGAAACTAAAAGAGAAGAAACCATTTTTGGACAAATACTATTTATTTTCTTCTTATTATCCTTTGCCCAACTAGAAGAGAGAAAAACTAAGATTCTTTCACTTCATTTCCTTTTCCCGTCATTTCCCTTTTATTTTCCTTTGCCTTCACAAATCCATGCTCCAAACAAAGACCAAGGCAAATCACCATTCCTAAATGAAATAACTTGCATTTTTAGCCAATGTCCAATATTGACCTAATAAATTGAATATTATGGCAAGTTATTGCCTTTCAACATTAGATATCATCCAAATAACATGAGGTGAACTAGGTATTTCACAGTACGCATGGACATAACTACTATCACTAAATGTTTAGCCCCCAACTCCACACCAAAAAAAAAAAAAAAAACACAACTCAATTTTTATTTTGTTTCTTCTTCTCTTCTCCTTTTACAGAAAAAGCACGCCAAAGCATGTACGTTACAAGCAGAGGACTGAAAATAATTGATCCCCCACCCAGTAACTAAAATCTTAGTTGCACGATCTTCCTACTGAGGTGATGAATTTGCCTCGAAACTTCACACCCTCACTGCAAAATAAGAATCTTGTAAGAACCTCACAATCATCGAGAAAGAACCTCACTCCCAAGTAAAATATAACTTCTTAAACATATAGATTTCCAAAAAACAAAATAAAGTGAGGAAATAAAAGAAAACCTATAGAATTAACAAGATTATAAAATAAAATTAACTCAAATATATTCTAATACTTTATATTTATATAATATTTATTTATATATACAAAAAATAATTTGTATTTGACACTAATCTACAATAATTATTCTTATTTTAACATATATAACAATTAAATAAAAAATTAGTTCATAAAATATATAAAACATATAAACGCTCTCATAGGCGCTCCCTAACCTTTAGATTCTTTTGTATGCCCTCGCTCCCCCGCTCCTGCTTCGTGCAACTAAGACTAAAACAAAAAAAATAGAAGTTAGGTTACTATCGATAACATGTCTCCACACCTCGTCATTCTGTATTCTCTTTTCCTTTCTCTTCCTGTTTGAGCTATCTCTCTCCTAATGTTTATAGATTTACTCATGCACATTATCAAACCCAAAATTTGCTCCATCCTCCTGCTTTAACTAGGTTATGACCCTCTTCAAATTTACATAGCCCTACATCATTCATCCCATTTATCATCCATGCTTTGCGAAATTAAAATGTAACACCCAGGCATCCCAACCCCACCCAAAAAACAAAAACAGGAAAAGAAGAAGAAGAAGAAGAAAACAAAGAAATAAAATATATGTAAATTCAAGAAAATTTTGATTTAAGCGATCTCCCAGCATGTTCAAGCTAACCATATTGAATAGCTTAAGAGTATGTTAGTTTATAAGATTGCAATGCAAATCAAGACAAACAGCCCACTCTATCTTATTCTTAGAAAACTTGGAGGCTTCTCTCTTGCTCCCTCGTTTTTAACCTAAAATTATATTCGAAGCCTCAAGAATATAATATTTCATTGTGAAGATTACAAAGCAAATAAGGCAATAAATGGAATCCACTCTCTCGTTAGCTTTTAAAAGAAAAAGGAAGGCTTCTCCCTCGGTCCCTCTATGTATCTCTTGGTAAATAACATAGATCAAGAAGGCATAGTGCAGTATTGGCACCTAAAAATGTAAAATCCAAACAAAGTCCTCTTATAGACAATAATTTGGGAATTGCAAGGAAGGTTATCTTGTATTCAGTAATTCAATCAATTAAACAACTTGCCTCCTGCAGTCCTGTATTACAATCAATGAGGCAACAATGCCTGCTTGAAAATTTTAACCTCATTAGGAAATACACGAGAAAAGAGAGAAATTTGTTTCATATCGGGGGAGACTCAAAAGCTACCAAACATAGAAAATTAGAAATCCTATGGCAAGGTGAAAAATAGGGCACATGAAAAAGAAGTGGAGTAGTTCTCACTTTCGTAAAGCTAATTTTAGTATCCACATAAACATCTGCACCGTCCCTAACAAAAATAGGATCCTCAGCCACCTGAATGCCAGCATAAAAGAAATTTCAGTAACAAAGCTCAGCTGCGAAGTGCAAGAAAAGAAATTAAAATCTGGGGACAGCAACGATATGCAAATAATGTTAAAGCCTAGGTTTGGGCCCAATCTACCACTCCTTGTACCAGCTGGGACCAGTAATAGATAATTGCCTCGTAGTGATCTGCTCTTAGGAGATATCTCCAATAGTATTGTAGCGCCTTTTTTTTTTTTGCCATCTCCCAATACCTTGAGTTTTTTAGCAGTTAATGGTCCAACATATTAAGTACCAGAAAACACAAACATGGTACAGTGAACAAACATTAACCGTACGAATTGTAGAAAAGTAGGCTCCACACACTAGAAAGGACATGGCAATATCGATGTATATATTTATTTTATCATCTATTATCAATTTATTGTTAATATATACAATAAAAAGCATGGACACTTCTAAGATGGCATTGTGTCGTGTCGGACACGACACACTTTGGACATTCTTCAGATATTTCTAAATTCGTATTCAACATTTTTTAAACATGTAAGAAATTAAATTTATAATGTCATACACTTTTTCGAAACTTGACGAACACTTCAATAATACTTCTGGAACTCTCTGACCACATTCTATGTGACAAATTTCCTCATAATAACAATGTTTTGCATTTTTCAAAACGCAAATTATGCACATTAAATATATTTTGGAACATTTATAAAAAGATATATAAGACTTATTAATTTTATTAGTAATGCGTTGTATATTTTTAATTATCATTGAATAAATTATTTACATATTTGACATATAAGAAATATATAAAAATGTAAAATTTTAACGTGTCGTAGTGTCACGGGGCGAGGCCTGAGGCACAGCCGTGCTTTTAGCCTACAGCACGTGTGGCGCTTACCGGGTCTCGTTGGGCAAGCCCGCCAAACTCAATCAACCTTCAAAAGAAGGTTTATAGCAACAGAAAGCTGAAAGAAAATAATGGAAAACGAAATTACAAGCAACAGTACACGAGCATTCAAATATAATAAAACAAACTTTTATTAATCACTGAATGAGGATTACAAAGCTAAGTCGTTGCATAACAGATCAACAGTGCAAGGGCTAGACGTGGGCAATCTCAATGTCGGATTGGGAGGCAAGTTCATGTATTGACCCCTCCCTATAATAGCATTTCGGACCATCTCCAATCTGGCAGGAAGAAACATCAAAATGTTTGAGGAGTCGTAATGGTTCGAATTAAATAAAAATAAAAATAATTAAATTATGAGATTTATATGAAAAAATAGCTCATAAATCCTAGAATAAAAAGGCCTACATGATGTGCGGCAAATTATTGTTCTATCACTAAGAAAACAGGAAAAAAACTAAAAAATGGCACCATGTGCGTGCCGGCTGGGGCGTGCGGCGCATGGATGTGTGCTGGCTGGGGGCACTGGGGCATGTGGCGCATGGGCGCGTGCTGGCTGGGGCACTGGGGCGCTTAGGCGTGCTGCACAGGGGCGCACACACGGGCATTTGGGGCGCTACGCATGGGCGCGTGCGCGCTGAGGCGTGCTGGATGCGCTACGCATGGGCGTGTGGGCGCTGGGCTGTCTTGAGGCATCACGGGGCATTGAATGGCAGCCCGTGACACCTAGACATGTCGTGTCCTGTATTTTTTTAAAATTGACATGTTTGCGTGTCCGTGTCGTATCGCGTGTCCATACTACTTAGTAAATACATGTATTAATAGAAATACATTTATATTACAAATAGTAACTTAGATTTGTTTTCTAAGCTTTGTATCAACAATGAATTGCATCCATTATGATATTCCTCTAGTACCATATCCCCCCCCCCCCTCCCCCAAAAAAAAGAAAAAAAGAAAAATTATAATCATAATAATCTTTGTATTCATTGTATGCACGAGCAATCATCCAAGAAAAGTTGGTGTTTGACACACGTCCACTTTACTCGGATGACATGGTACCAAAGGTTTGATTTTAGGAAATCAAGGGATTGTGCCTTTCTATGTGTATTTGCTCCCTCATTATGTTGTTTCTGTGCACAATGTTCAGTTGTGTTTATAGCTTATTCTATTTGTCAATGTCCACATGTAAGAGGTCACACCTTAGTTGCACAATTTTCGTACTAAGGTAACGAATTTGCTTCCGAATCTCGCTCTCGCACTTCCAAAGTAAGAGTCATATAAGAACTTCGCTCCCAACTAGGATGAAACCTCTCAAACATACAAATCCCAAATAAACAAAAGAAAAGTTACGAAATAAGAGAAAATCTATAGAAAAAATAAGATTATATAATAAAATTAACTCAAATGTATTCTACTACTTTATATTTACATAATATTTATTTATATATACAAAAATAATTTATATTTGACATTAATTTATAATATTAATTCATATTTTAACCTATATTAACTGAAAACATTTAAAATATATGAACATTCTCATAGGCGCTCCCAACCTTAGACTCTTATACATACCCTCGCACCTCCATCCCAACTTCGTGCAACTAAGGGTCACACTTGAGGAAAGATGTGAGTTGTGACAACTCAATAAATAGCGTATCCCATTTCCAAACCAACGAAAGCTTTTGAAGAGATGTGCCTCAACAAGAATGAGTGAATATCAATCCATATAGGTAGGCTAAAGTGAGCTAAAAGTGTAAAATTGGCATAGTTAATACTGTCATTATATAGTACCTGAGGCAACTCTGTTGATTAAGAATAAAGTTCTGAACTTCTCATAACAAAAGTGTGGTATGTTCTTCAGACCAGGTTGACTCAAAATTATAAGCCTATAAAGAACAATAATGGTAGAGATCCCCACAACCAAAATTGCATACTCTATATATGCTAAAATTATGGCACATGTGGCTTTGTCCCATAAATCATGGGTTGGTGTGGTGTTTGAAGGCACAACATCGTGCATTGCTTTATAAGTGTTTTCACACTTTTTTCCTTTGCACATTATTTGTAATGTAGTGGAGCAAGTACACTTCGAAACACACAAGCACAAACAGGAGCATGCACATGCATACACTAGAAGAGAATAATTCATAATGAAACAGGATTTAAAACATTATTCTTTTAATAACTTTGACACATATTATTATATAATTAAAAAAATTCACAATAATCTCCCTTCAAGAATGACATAGAAGCTATGTTACATGGACTTGCGACCCTCCGTTAAGGACATGGTTATGTGTCCAACATTTTTACTTGGACGGTTAGACATTAACCTATAAAGCATATTTAGTAATTCAAGTTTACTATAAAATTATGCATAAACTCTGATATTATGCAAGAAATGTTCAATGGAACCTTGTAAAGACCATTTATCCTGAAGTTAGAAGAAATACATTAAAGAATATGAATTTTTTGTTATCCCGGTGTCTTTTTTTATATAATTAATCATATCCCAATAACCTTGATATGAGAATTAGATGAATCCCACACTTAAACGCATACTTGCACCCAACACCCGTACCTAAGTTCATCTAGCATAGAATTATAGTGTTTTCCTAATTATAGTTGACGTTGAAGGTCTTTCGTTTAAAAATGATAAGCTAAACATTCACCAGCTACACTCTAATGCGAATTTAGAAATTTTGACTTTAATTAGGTGTTTTCTTTTGGTATTATGATTCCACTTTTTATTAGAATTTTAGATCTAGTTCTGAGAATATGTTTTTGAGATATTTTTCCATTATTAGAATTGTCAAAATATACTATTATTATTAGGATATTTTCTCATTATTAGGATCGTGTTTCCAAGTTAATCTTATTACCATCATTACGATTTTTTTAACTTATATATTTGATGTATTCTTTCATTGTTATCTAAGCCTTTTTGTATTATTATGCAATAATAATGATTTCTTTCCTTTGTTAACATGGTATCAGAGCAGGGTTTCAAACCCTAGCACGCCGCTGACCTCCATTCTCTCCAGCGCTGTCACCTTCCCTTCCCTTTGACGTCGTTGTCGTCTTCTTCTCCTCTCCTCTCCAACCCTCGAAATCCCAAAAAGCTTAGCTGCCGACGTTCAAAAATCCCAGAACCCTAGCCGCCGACCTTCGAACAACCTCTGCAACCCCAAAAACCCTAGTCGCCGACCTTCAAAACCCCTGAAAACCCTAGCTGCAACAACCTACAGCAACCCTCTTCCTCGTCATCCTCCGACGACCCTCTTCAGTATGTTAGCGACCTCGCCGATACCCCTCTCTATCTTGAAGTAGATCGATGACCTTCGTTAACATCGCTGGAACCTTCTTTATCTTGAACATTCGCTCTGTTTGGCTTTATTAGCTTTGTTTGGTCTTGTTTAGTTGTTTGACTTTGTGTGGCTTGCAGACAAAAATTGGTTCTATTTGGCTCTTGTTCCCCCATTATTATTTTTAGCTATGGCCAACGAAAAACTATAAGCTATCAATATTCGCCTCAACGAGTCCAACTATTCTTATTGATCCAACGTTATGAAGAACTTTCTTCTTGAAAAAGGGCGATGGGATATATCACAGGTTCTACCGTTCGACCTTCAAATCTAAAGAATGAAGGTTATAATTTATCTATTACAACATGGGATATGAAGAATACACAAGTCCTCACCTAGTTCCACAATTCTGTGAAACTAAGTATCGGAATGAATTTCTCAAACTATACGACCGCCAAGCATGTATGGGACTATATCCAGAATATGAATCTCACTTCTAATTTTTCCAAGCAATATGAGTTGGAAACGACCATTCGTAGCGCCAAACAAAATGGCAAGTCAATCCAAGAATTTTACAATGAGTTGACAACTTACTAAGATCAATTGGCTCTTATGAAATCCCCTAACTTGCAATTGATTACCAGTTATCTCCAATATCATGAAAAGCAAAAGCTTGTACAATTTCTGATGGCCCTCCATGATCAGTTGAGCCAGTTCGTGGTACTCTCCTTCATCGCTCTCCATTACCTTCTATCGATTGAGCTATTCACAAACTCATTGCAGAAGAGACAAGATTCAAGGTTGCTCAAATGGTTATTTCTTCTCCATTAGTCTTTGCCACTCATTCGTCAATTGGTGCCACCTCTCGTCCTCCGCTGCTGCCCACTCCCTCTCATTTGATTCAAGTTACGGGGAAATCGAACTCCCAAGTTGCTATGGATGAATGCAATTTTTGTCACCAGAAAGGCCACTGAAAGTCTGTTTCTCCTAAGTTAGCACAGAAGGGCCACTCTTTAGCCACCTCTCATACTTTGGCATCGTCTTATCGCCCTCATGCTGCTCTTGTCACACCTGTATCACATAGTACCACATCTCTCTTGTCTCAGTCGATATTAGATTAGTTTCATTAGTTTTAGACTAAGCTCGCTTCTTCTGGGACTCCGCCACATTCTTCCATGACCACCTCCCATTCAGGTCCGCATAATGCTTACTTTTCAGGTATAGTATATCACCATCAACATGAATCTTTGACTCTGGCTTTTTCCATCATATGACTTCTAATTTGTTATGTCTTAGTAATTGTGTTTCTTTCTCTTCCCCTATTATTGTTCACACTGCAAATGATACCCCTATGCAAGTTATCTCTATTGGTCCAGTTGTTCCATCCTCTTCGTCTTCGGTGTCTATTCCTAATGTATTTTATATACCGCAGTTATCTGTTAGTCTCATATCTATTAGTCAATTTTTTAATTCTGATTTTGATGTTCTATTTTGTTTCACCGGTTGTTTGTACAAGAACGAACGTCCAAGAAACAGACTAGGATCGGGTGTAGAGCTGGTGACCTATACATTTTGGAGAGTCTACACCTTTCGACGACTTCCTCTGTTGTCATGTCATCCTTTTCTTTAGAAGAGTATTCTTTCCCATTTTTCATTTGGCATTCCCGTTAGGGTCATTTATCTAATGAGCAATTAAAAGTTTTGGTTCAGTCTGGTAAATTAGATAAAGTGTCAATAAGTGATATTTCTGAATGCAGTGGATGTAAACTTGCTAAAATGTCAACTATTCCTTTTACTAAAAGCAATTCTATTTCTACTTCTCATTTTTCTATGATTGATACTGATATGCGGAGCCCTTCACCTATTACCACCAAGGGTAGCTCTGCCTACTATGTGTCCTTCATTGACGATTATAGTCGGTTCTGTTACCTCTATCTTATGTCTCACAATATGTGTCCTTCATTGACGACATGGCAATAGAGGAAGTCATCGGAAGGTGTAGACTCTCCAAAATATATAGGTCATCAACTCTATGCCTGATCCTAATCTGCTTCTTAGACGTTCGTTCCTGTATAACACAACCGGTGGAACAAAAAAGAACATCAAAACCAGAATCAGAATGTTGACTAATAGATGAGAGACTAACGGACAACTGTGGTATATAAAACACATTAGTAATAGACAACAAAGACGAAGAGGATGGAACAACCGAACCAATCGAGATAACTTGAATAGGGGTATCATTTGCAGTGTAAACAATAATAGAGAAAGAGGGAGAAACACAATTACTAAGACAGAACAAATTAGAAGACATGATGGGAAGAGCCAGAGTCAAAGACCCATGTTGAGAGTGATATATCTTAGAAGTAATAATTATGCGAACCTAAATGGGAGGTAGTCATGGAAGCATGTGACGAAGTCCCAAAAGAAGCGAGCATAGCCTGAAACTGATGAAACTAATCTAATAAAGACTGAGATAGGGGAGATGTGGTGCCATGTGATACAGGCGTGACAAGAGCAACAGGAGGGCGATAAGACGATGCCAAAGTACGAGAGGTGGCTGAAGAGTGGCCCTTCTGTACCAACTTAGGACAAGCAGATTTCCAATGACCCTTTTGATGATAAAAACTGCATTCATCCATAGTAACTCGAGACTTCGGTTTCCCTATGACCTGAATCAAATGAGGAGAGGGAGTGGGCAGTAGTGAAGGACGAGAGGTGGCACCAACTGACGAATGAGTGGCAAAGATTGACGAAGAAGAAATAGCCATTTGAGCAACCTTAAACCTTGTCTCTTCTGCAATGAGTTCGTAAATAACTCCATCAACAAAAGGCAATGGAGAGCGATGAAGGAGAGCGCCACAAAGTGGCTCAAACTGATCATGAAGGGCCATCAAAAACTATATGAGCCTTTGCTTTTCATGAAACTGGAGAAAACTGGTAATCAATTACAAGTCAGGGGGTTCTATAAGAACCAATTGATCCTAGTAAGTTGTCATCTCATTGTAAGATACTTGAATCAACTTGTCATTTTGTTTGGTACTTCGAATGGTCATTTCCAACTCATATTGCTTGGCGAAATTAGAAGTGAAATACATATTCTGGAGATAGTCCCATACATGCTTGGCGGTCGTATATTTTGAGAAATTCATTTCGATACTTGGTTCCACATAATTGTAGAATCAGGTAAGGACTTGTGCATTCTCCATATCCCATGTTGCAATAGATGAGTCATAACCTTCAGCCTTTAGATTTGAAGATCGAACGGTCTAACCTGTGACATATCCTCATCATCCTTTTCCGAGAATAAAGTTCTTCATAACATTGGACCAATAAGAATAGTTGAACTCATTGAGACGAATATTGATAGCTTGTAATTTTTCGTCAACCATAGCTAAAGAAAAATAATAGGGAACAAGAGCCAAGCAGAACCATTTTTTGTCTGCAAGCCAAACAACGCCAAACAAAGCCAATAGAGCCAAGCAGAGCCAATGTTCAAGATAGAGAAGGTTCCAGCGATGTCAACGGAGGTCACTAATATACTTTAAGACATAGAGGGGTACCAGCGAGATCGCCGACGTACAGAAGAGGGTCGCCGAAGGTCGGCGAGGCAAATGGTTGTCATGGCCGGCGCGTTGTGGAGGCTAAGGTTTTCAGGGGTTTCGAAGGTCGGCGGCTAGGGTTTCTTGGGTTTCAAAGGTTATTCAAAGGTCGGTGGCTAGAGTTCTGGCATTTCGAAGGTTAGCAGCTGGGGTTTTTGGGAATTTCGAGGTTTTTTGCAGAGGGGAAGAGAAGAAGACAACACTTAGAGGGTTTTTGCAGAGGAGAGGAGAAGAAGACGACAACAGCACCAGAGGGAAGGGAGGTCGACTGCACCAGAGAGAATGGAGGTTGACGGCGTGCTAAGGTTTGGAACCCTGCTCTGATACCATGTTAACAAAGGGAATAAATTATTATTATTGCATAATAATACAAAAAAGCTTGAATAATAATGAAAGAATACATCAAATATATAGATTAAAAAAATCCTAATAGTGGTAATAAAACTAACTGGGAAACAAAATCCTAATAATAAAAAATTATCCCAATAATAATAATAGTATATTCTGACAATCCTAGTAATAGAAAAATATCCCAATAATATATTCTCACATTACCAAAGTAAGTTAGGTTTTCTTATAAAGACTTGGTTGTGTAAATCCATATTTGAAATAATATGGAATTGAGTTTTGGTGTGGCCTTTTTTTATTAGGGTTGTGGCACAAGTGCATTCTTCATTCCCTCTTCTTTTTTTGAAGTCCAAAGAAGAGTTCCTTTGGAAGACCAAATGGTGTGAAGATCAAATGGAAGTTGTTGATCAAAAAAAATCAAAGTACGAGAAATGTAATGTTGAATTCCAAGAAGTTAAACTTGAAGGCCAAGAAGAACCTGCACGAAAGGAGATTTTTGAAAAAAGAAGAGTTCTTGAAAGTGAGGACAGACTCGAATGGCCAGGTCATGTTAGCCTACCACAAACCGATTGTTTGATCAAGTTTGAGAGGATTTTTATTGGTGTTGAAAGATTCTTTGCATTCTCGTACCATGATAAGTAGACCTCGTCAGCAACCTCAAAACAAAGAAACTTCGGATGTCATTCTTAGATAATCGTACATATCAAGAAAACATAAAATAACTCACATGCTCAAAATATTTGATTTTTTGGAATGGAAAGCATAACATTCAAGTTCGTTTTCTTAGGAAGAATGATGTGAAACATAGTGGAACAATATTCATGAACGAGCAATTTTTTAATTCTTTCATTAAGTCATGTATTATTTAGTTCTCTTTTAATTTGGTCATTGTAAATTTGTAATATCCAGATGTGAATTAATAGAATTGAGTTTTGGTTGGTTGTGGCCTTTTACGAGTAGGGTCATGGTTTTGTGTTCTTCGTTTCCTCTTCTTCCTCTCTATCTCCCTGTGCTGCATCACTATGTTTTTGGTTGCTTTAGTTGCCATTTTAAATCCTAGCTTAACCTAACACGAGAAGTGATGAAGCTATCAACTATGTTACAACAAAACACTCGCTAGCCTCAAAATCCAGATATCAACAAATCTTCAACAGTAAAATTTTTCTCTGGCAAATCACAAATATACACGAACTATCAAGAGTCTCAAATAGAATCCAAACAAGTATTAAAAGATTTCAATAGGAGAAGCAATATTGTGCCTTTAGTCTTATGTGTAGGCTGCCAGGTTGAGTTCCTCGTCTTCCGGTATTACCAGCTTTTGGAACACGGATTGTATCCCCAGAATCCATGCCTGATCAATTCGAAAAGAGAAAAAAGAAATAAACCACCTAACACTTAAAGGAAGCTCATAACTAAATGTATATATCTCTTAGTACTAAGTATACATGAAGGATCAGCAAAACACTTGCCTAGAAAATTATAGAAACAGAAGCTGCAAAAACATGCAAATTTTCAATATTATTCACCATTTAGGCACTTTTTAACATGCAGAAATGAGAAATCCATTTGCGTGCATTCTGCTGATGTTATTCAGATACTTGGAAATCTCCACTTTAGAATGCAATCTTAAACTCAAAAATAATTGGAATGCAAACTCCCATCAGAGTCACCAAGATGTGTGAACCAAGTACATTAGTTAAGCTTGCAGATGGAGTTTTGGCAGATATTGCCAAACTTAAGAAGCCTATCCATATGAACAAGATAAGGCACTGATAATGGACACATCACATGACAAAAAGGCCTCCCCAATACTATATAGCAGTCAGTAGTTGGGTTAATGGAAATTTGAGAAATGAATCAACCTGCCGGTATTGTGACTCTAACTTCCTTGACTCCTTCAACCACCCCTGATCCTCTGCATGTGCTACAGTATTCCTGCACCATAAGAGTTTACATAGATTGAACATTGAGTATTATTTGCATGATATACCGAACTCAACATAGAAATAGAGAATATTTGGATCAACATATCAAGGTCAGCAGATTAATCAACAGTTTAGCCATCAGACCTTAATGATCCGCCCTGAGCCTTTACAGGTACTGCATGTTGCACTGAATGGAGGAATTGTAACCTAGTACCAGAAATTTAAAGGATTAAAAAATGACGAAGTGACCCTTTGTACTTCCCGGAGTAATAAGTTAAAGAACACACCTAAACAAAGAGCACATTTTTATTCGTAAGGAATTCAATTATCAACAAGTTTATTTAAATGAAGCACTTACTCTCCCAAGGCCTTCACAAGCCGGACAGATTCTTGCCTTGGCATTAAGTGGGTGACCAAGCCCATCTGCATCGCAAGATCAACAAACGTAAACTCAATTATAATTGCAGTAATGCAACTTGTCACAGGAAGAGAGGACAATTGGTAACAATGAGACCAAAGCACGGGCATATTGAAACATCTCAACCTACATAGTGTCAGAATTCACATGTCAGTAAAAGTTAAAACTCGAAATTTTTTCAATAAAATGATCGTAATGTTGGACAAAAAGAATGGGAAGATGGGAGAGAAATAAAAAAGAGAGGACCATCATCAATTTATTAGAATGACCAATCAACAATCTCCCTCATCGCACTACATATCATGCAAAGATTGGAAAATATTGATAATTCTTTTAATCAATATATCATTAGTAAACGTTGTCTCTGGACACCATGTAAGTAAACAAAAAAAAAATTGCTACATTTGATTGCAATACACATCAAAAACACACTAAAAAAATGTTAGTCAGCAACTCATAAGATTTTCACAAGAGCACCCCATTTGCAATGTGTCATTCAACAATCTTTCCATAAAGCTTCATGCATAGAGAAGCATGTGTAAAATTCTCCAATTCCCTACACAAAAGGCCCTAAATGAAGAGCGTAATCAAGCAGTCACATCCTCACGAGTTTTCAATTAACATAACATACATTAATTTTATGATGGAAAATAGAATTAACATACACTGTAAACTAACCATGGGATTACCTTTATGCCTTCTGTTCCCCACAAAAACGACTTAATGTCCAAACAAATTAATACAGATGGCTGTGGTGTTTTTTTTTGGGGGGGGGTTGGAAGCACCTGCCCCTTTTGAGACCAGTAGTAACCTAACAGTGAATTACTGCCAATAGTAACAGTGAACTACTGGTTAAAATAACTTAAATAATAATCAATCAAATGTTTTAACAAAGGATGCAGAGATTTTCAAGCTGGGCAGATGTTCCAAATGCTATGTGACTCCAAAATAATATTAAACTGTACTCACTGCAAGAGTCACAAGGAACACTTGCATCAAAAGACAGGCGCTTTGTGCATCCCTTCACAGCTTCAGCAAATGAGAGTGACAGTTCCACCTATAACATTTGAAACAAAATATTGAACAAGCATCTTAGCTCCGAATCTCAGAAAATAATCTTACAGCACACATGCTGACAAGAGGCACAAGAAGTCGACCTGAATATCAGTTGCAAAAGTCTCAGCCTCATTTTCAAAGATCTGCGGCACGTCAATAACTTTTAGCATAATGAGAATTTTCATATCCAACAAATACATATTCTTCCAATAAATAGTTTACCCTTGAGGATGAAAGCAAAAATACCTCGGAGAAAATTTTATGGAACGAATTGGAAAAATGAGTTCTAGAAGCATATCTAAACCCTTCTGCATCACTAGCAGTGTATTTTGCATCTTCTGAACTCCTATAGCTCTCCTTCATTTGACAATAAACATATAAAGAACAACTCAGCTAATTCTAGAAACTTCGAGGGGAAAAACAGGTATTGAGGCGCAGCAATTTCCAATTTCTTACTTACAGAAACATAGCATGAGCATCTCATCCGCTAAGAGCATGCTTTTGGGAAGAGCAAGAAACACCAAATGCAAAAAAACAAGCTGATAAAACTGTAAATAGAGAAATTACAACGAAAGAAATTTTACCCTATCATATTCTGCTCTCTTTTCGGAATCTTGCAAAATCTGTAATTCACCTTGCAACAGAGGGATGCACAATGTTGTCAACTTGTCATATAGGGAGTTACAAGTGCAAAGCTATTCACAAAATACAATGAGTTCTGCTGTCATTTGTCTCTTTGTGTGTTACTTGTTCATGCATTATCGTTGTTGTCCGTATTTGTCATGATTTTGCCAATGAACAGGCCTCAAAAGAGGATTAACCTAAGGCCCAATCAAACTTGCAGCAAGTAAGCAGCCACATTGACACAAATACAAACCTCATAAGCATCTCTTATCTCTTGAAATTTCCTCTTTGCAGAAGGATTGCTCTTATTTGCATCCGGGTGGTACTTCTTAGCAAGCTGCACAATGTTACGTGAATAAGAAACTTGGCATATTAATATAGCATTCTGAAATTGTTATAAGTTGAAATCATGATTCAAGAGAATGAAAACCATTTTCAACATAGTATTCTTGCACTCGTCTCATCCAAAGTCTAAAACAGGCAACCTTTACGTTCAGCATTATTGGAAAGGCAAAAGCAGTTTCTCAGAAACACAAAGTTCGCTTCAAAATTCATTCTTGGGTGACACTAGCAAGTTGTTTACATATGGTTTGAATAGATTTTAGGGACTTCGGGTCAAACAAGAAGGTGAAAGTTTTGTGAAATTGCATCATATTCACAATTCTTTTTATCATTTGGTTGGAACACAGTGATAGGATATTTGAGGACAAGGTTGAAAATGTTAATACTTTATGAGGGAGAGAGTTTTATTTAGCAGAGAGTATGTTATTTATCATCTTTTTTGGGTTTCAGTCTCTCCTCCATTCAATAGTATCCCGTTATTTTTGGTTTCTTAAGATTGGAAGGTGAAGTGTGATTTGTTGTAATTGTGCTTTTATGTTTTCTTTTGTTCTCTTTGTAGACTCCTCGTCCCACACCTTTTGTATACTTCTATTTTATTAATATATTTCTTTTTGTTGCTAGTCAAAAAAAAAATCACTCCTGTTGATAAAACATTGACAGTTTAGCTTCATACTTACAACAAAATAAACAACAGTAATAAATAGCAAAATTACCATTTATAGCCAATTAGCCATCCATGGGGTACCAATAAAGTAATGACAGGCTGATCAGTTTTACAATTAGCTTTATCACAGTAAAATGTTATATTAATATGAGGAAGCCCACTAGCCCAGTGGTTGGGCGCTCCCTACGCTCATCATCAACCGGGGTTCGAATCCCGCCCTCCTCCCCAGGCCAAAGGCCTCCAATGAAAACAAAAAAAAAATGTTATATTAATATACATCATATGATATGTGTAAAGCGTTGAGGGTCAATAGGCCAGTTGCAAAGTCAATAGGAAGTATGGAAGGCACTGAGACAGCACAATACCATAGGACGTGGATGGAGCAAGAACTGATGTGGTCTCAAAAGTATAGAAGAGTTGGTAAGCCAGGATATTCAAACTGCCAAAGACAGTGCTTGCTTGGAGATGAAGGTGGAGTAGGCTTATAATATAGAGGGGTCAGGCCAAGGAGGCTAGCTCATGCAGCAGTACTGATGGCACGTGTGAGCAGGTACAAATGCCAAGTAGCTGCCTTCAAATGAACTGACACCCATTACTGGAGAGAGCGCAAATAAATCCCATGATTTTAAATCATGTTACCTTCTAGCAGAATGGTCGCAACCGTTACGTAATGGTGTTGAGAGCATCAGTCAATATACAATGGGAATCGGAAACCAAACTCGTGACTTTTTCAATCACTAGCAAACGCTGGGAGACTCATTGATAAGCATGTTTTGATCACATATATTGGATTTTGCATGCTTTTACTGGTTTCTAATGAACATTGTCATCTAAAACATGTTTTCTAAGCGATATTGATTTTTATGTCAGCTTTAAGGCCAAAAAGTGGAGAATTTCATTTAGTGAAGGAATTTCATTGCACGAAAATCATTACAAATGCTACTAGATTGGAATTTTATAAGAATAAAACAAACATAAGCCAATATTTGATTACAGAGGTGTTGCACAAATAATACAACAATACAAGTGGCTAATACAAGACACACTATACATATTACCTAGGCAGCATAGACACGCGACATGACATGACACATTTTGAACACGTTAAAAAATTATACTTTTATAGTTACTATATGCAAAATATATGAATAATTTATTCAAAGATAATAAAAAATATGCAACATATTATTAATTAAATTAAAATTATATATATTTCATCTCATAAATGTTTCAAAACAGATTTAGTATGCATAAGTTGCATTTCGAAGAATGCAAAACGTTTTTACTATAAAAAGATATATCACATAAGATATGTTTGTAAGGTTCAAGAAAGGACGCAATATATCACATGGGGCAGGTTAGAAGTAACGTTGAAGTATTGGAAAAATATCTGATATTAAAAATTTAAATTTCGAACGACGGTGCATTCAACAAGTATCAGCCACACTTTCAAGAGTGTCTAACAAGTGTCGGTGTACGATACAAGTGTCCGACATGGCACGTTCCTCCGTAGAAGTGGTTATGCTTCTTAGCATGCTACCATCTACACCTAATCACCATGAGCTCACACCAAAAAACAAATGACGCTTGGAATCTTAGGTGGCTCTTAATTTTTTTTTATTTCACTAGTTTACCATTTGAAAATTCCATAGTTTTGATTGTAAACCAGCAAACTAGTAATAGATTAAGGAAATTAAAATTAGCAATCAAAGAAGAATATGAATAACTAAATAAAATATTAATTAAAAATAAAATCTTAATGTTTAAGGATGATTAAGAGATTTTTTGCTTTAATATGTGTGCCAGCATGTTAACTTTAATGGCTAGCAGAGATAAGAAGAACATATATAAGAAGTATAAAAATAAATTAAAACGGAACTTAAAAAGTGTAAATTTGCATGAAAAATAACTAGAACTGGCGTAACGGTACAAATATCGACCGTTACAAATCAACACAGTTGTGTAACATAGGATAATAGCCCGTAACAGCTAATACCAGACTTGTATCTCAACCAATTGGGATTGACTACACAAATTCTTCTTTGACATTCTACTCTATCAAACGCTCTATATGTTTAGTTAGAATTAACAAGTTTATATCCTTTCTTACACCACTCAACTCCCGGAATGACTAAAACATAATTAAATTTTATCCTATCCAATAAATATGTGACGGGAATAGAATCCCAAAATCTCATTACACACAGGTCGAGATAATAAATATGGCCAATCTTTGAAACCATGGCCAAGCCAAATATCATCATAGGTTCAATACAAGGATCATCAGATCGCTTGGCTACCCCCTGACCATCGCACCTACCCCAAGGTGGTTCCTAGGCCCTAACCCCAAATCTCGTTACACAAAGGTCGAGACAATAAATATGGCCAATCTTTGAAACCATAGCCAAGCCAAATATCATCATAAGCTCAATACGAGAGTTAAGAGATCGCTTGGCTACCCCCTAACCATGGCACCTACCCCAAGGTGGTTCCTAGGCTCTAACCTCACCTATGGAAGTTACTAACATTAGTGCCTCCCATTTCCATTTGGAAAAAAGAAAAAAAAAACCTTTAGTGTCAAAGAATTGAGACTTAAGAGGTATAACTTAGGTGGGGAGTCGATCGACCAAGCAAAGTGTACAAAGTGCACCACTGCAAGTCAAAGGCGATGATGTTCAAGTGAAGGGTCAGTCGATCAAGCCGAGGGAGTACATCGACCACGTCTAAGCGAGCAACCTAGGATGTTCCTCAAGAGGACACTTTTGTGCAAAGACCAAGCATGTTGATATGATGACATAGAGATTACTAAGTGGGATATCCATCATGAGGGAAGTCTATACACATTTACCGAACGCACATGCTCTGGCTAGCCAATTGGAGTGCGCATTATAATCTACGTACCAAAAATGGAGGTTGTTTCATATAAAGAACAAGAATGAGAATGTGATAAACCACATGCCCTTATGATATGCCCATAAGTTGAGGTGTGCAGATCACATTATTAAAATCTTACGTTCCTAAATGTGGAAACAAAAACGTTTCAAGCTTTAAACTTATAATAAATTACAGTATATCAAATAACTTCAAATAATTATATAAAATCACATTTTTTGGTGCATTATGGCCTTTTTTTAGTTTTGCTTTATCTAACTCCATTCTCACAAATTATTAGTTTATTTTCTTTCCCTATGACAAATGTTAAGAAATAGAATAACTTTGAAAATTGCTAAATTCATCGTTTTGAAACCAAGATGTACCGCATATGGGAACTTACAGTTCTATATGTTGATCTTTGATGTGTTAAGAGTTTTCTGATAGTGTGCATTATAACTCTTGCTAATGCTAGATGGCTGGCAAAATGAGAACCAATAAAAGAAAAAAAAAACCCAAATAAAAGAAATAAACAAAAAGAAAGATCACACTCAAAAGAAAATAAAAGCCCTTGATCTTAATATCAAGAATAAACTCAATAAGTCAATATCATAGTTTGCCTAAACCTAAAAAATGGCCTATTTACAGGCATTCGAGAAAAAAAACTAATTAAAGCTAATAAAAATAAAAAATCACAATTTAGGAAAACCCTAATTCAAGCTACTAAAACTAAAAGTTTATAATTCAAGAAAATTCTAGTTGAAGTTACCAAGTTTAAAAGATTTCAATAAGATCAAAATATAAAATATTACTAAAACTACTAAATTCCTAAATCTTGAAATATCTTTCCCTTCTCGTTTCCCATCATTTCTTCTCCGCTCACAAGAAGTCTCCTCCAAAGAGTTATAGAGATAAAAGTATTTCATGAAATGAAAATCCTGTTGGCGAAGCAATTCTTCAACTATGATAGCATGTGATAGATGAAAAACTCCATCTAAAATATGGAACTGAGAAACTCCGTAAAATGATTGAGTTAAAGATACGCAAAAGCAAAAAGTGATAATGTAGCCATGTTTGCATCAACACCATCAAACAAAGCAAGAGGATTTTCAGTGCCCCGATTAAGTATCATATCCTCCATACGAAACATTGGATCGATATTTAAATTCACAAAAAATAAATAAAATGTACATGGGGTCCATATTCAAGAATAGCTGAAACACGTTCAACATATGACAATATGAAATATTTGGGTGTACTAGATATTTGGAACACTAAAGTAACAATACAGCCCTAATATTGAAGATAGGTAAGAATATCATCTACGATACTACTATCATCAGGAGAAGGAATATGCAAAGCAATAGGATCAATGGATTGTGGAGAAGAATGATCAACACTACTTGAAACCTCAGGCTTTGGAGTTTTATCATTGATGGAGTTGATAGAAGATGCAACAACCATTGATTGGGTAACCTTTCGAGGCATTTTGGAATAAGTTAATTTATAACGGTGAAATTCTTCTTCTAATTCTAACCGCTAAAGCATCTTCATAAACATCTTTTAAATCAGTATAAGAGGACAGCATCTCATTTCAAATTTCCTCTCGTAATCCAAAAAGAAAGCGATTAGCAGCATTATATAAGTCACTACTAGTGCCTAATAATTTTAATAGATTTCTAAACCCTACAAAATAATCAAGAACGCTAGAATTTTGTTGCATGAGATTGTCATCACACATTTATTGCTTACGAATTGGTCCGATTGACTTTTCAAGGGCATCCATGTTACTCTTAAGGTTGTTCATGACGGCTTGAAAGGTGCTCATCATTTCTTTAAATGCGATCATAATTTTTTCTTCTTTGTTTTTTTAATTGAGAATCCACGAAATCATGAACCCTTTAACAAAATTTTACTAATTCTCAAATGAATAAAAATATTAATCTCAATTTCCAGAAAAAATAGTACCTTTTCGAGTTCCAAGTAAGCAAGATTCTCCCAAAAGTCATGTAATAGACCTTCAAACCAATATCAAAGCTCTCAAAAAATGTGCTACTTTTTTTCCTTTCTTTTTTGGAGGCAGTTTTTTTTTTTAAAAAAAAATGTCAAGTATGGGCTGGGTTTCGCGAGTTTAGGGATAGGCCATGGTTGGGTCTATGTAGGATTTATAAAGAAATTGGTTGGATTTAAAGGTTATGGGGTTAGGCTTTGTTTTTTTTTTTTTTTTGATAATGCTATCCCGGATTTAGGGTTGGCATTGGGATTAGAAATATGGGCTATGGTCTGCATTGGATTGGTGTTACGGCTAAAAGGGGTCGGCTAAAGGCTGTGGGCTAGAGGATGTGGGCTGAACTTAACCTGCTGGGCTAGGTTCTCTTTAGTTCAATTGTAATGTGGGCTGGGTTATATGGGGCAAAATATGGGTTGGGCTAAGGAATAATTGGGTAGGGTTTTGCTTTGCAGTGGATTCAAGTCAAGTAGGGCTCCTGGATTGTGCAAGAAGCAAATTTCCACATTAGTGAAAGTGGCGGTGCAGGTGGAAGGTGGCGGCGATCTCGGGATGGTGGAGGCGAACTCGGGACTGAGGCAATGGTGCAAGATAATGGTGGTTGATGGCCGACGGCGCAATGGTGGTCGATGATCGCATCGATGGCCGATAGCGTTGATGAATTTGCGGCGCATGTGGAAGGTAGCAGCGAATGGTTTTGGGTTAGGTCGTCTTTGGTATCGTCAGTGGTGCACAGCAGTGGTGAAGAAGTGGTAATGATGGTGTGTCGTCGACCTTACAGCGGCTGTCAAGGTCTCGCAAGGAGACAACGAAGCTCCCACCGACAAGCAGGTCTGACAAGGCATCGAAAACAAACGAAAATGGATGAACCTGGCTGCTAGATTTAGGGTTGAGATCGATCTCTTGCTCTGATGCACTTGAAGCCGGTTAGCTGGCAAGATGAGAACCAATAAAAGAAAATTACTAAAATAAATAAACGAAAAAAATGTCACACTTAAAAGAAAATAAAAGCTCTTGATTTTAATATCAAAAATAAACTCAATAACTCAATATCATAGCCTGCCTAAATCTATTGCAAAATGGCCTATTTATAGGCATTCAAGAAAATCCTAATTAAATCAACTAAAAACAAAATATCACAATTCAAAAAAACCTTAATTAAAGCTACTAAAAATAAAATATTACAAATTCAAAAAAATTCTAATTGAAGCTACCAAGTTTAAAAATTTTCAATAAGAACGAAATATAATATATTACTAAAATTACTAAATTTCTAAATCTTAAAATATCTTCATCATATGCTTTCTCGTTCCCCATCACTTGCCCATGAAGACGGTGTCAAAACATTTAATACGTGTCGTATGAAACAAAACGAGGTGGTGGATGACAACTCACTATACCCAATCACAACAAATATGGGGTGATGATTGTATTTAAAGGTGCCCCAGCCCTACACATAATGGCCTTAGCCATTTGACGTACTTAGTATTTATATCTTAGAGCTCCTTAGAACCTTTGCATCTGGCTTACAACTCCCCTTTTTAAGATTAAGCTTTTGCTAGAGTGCCAGAGATATCAAGTCAACTTCCTTCGAGTGAGATTATTTAAGGTCATGGCTGAAAGCTTTCTAGCCAGAGTCATTGTTAGTGAGACATCTCAATCGTTGCAAGAATCTCTTTTTCTGCCTCCCAGGGTGGTTCTTCAAGTGTTGCCCTTAGGCAAACGAGTGTTTCCCTTAGACAAGTGAGCCTTAAAAGTCCTGATAGGCAACTTGGCTTTTTTATCTTTTTGGCTAAAAACGCTAAAAAGCCAAAATTACTCGTTTGGCAAAAAAACAAAAAAATTAAAATGTCATAAAGTCAAATCAAAACACAAAGTCCTAAAATACTCTATTCAAACCCCCACCACTTTCAAAATACAATAATACTCCTTATTCATAATTTATTTACTACCACTAACAAGTACATATAATTATTGATATCAAATATATGAAAAGATAAAATTGTCCACTTCAAACAAAAAGCAAAAAAGCTAGCTTTCTGCTCAAACAACTAACTTCAAAAAAACTAATTTAAAAGCTAAATTATCAAACAACCTACTTTGAACTCATTTTAGCTTTTTGGGTAAAAACGCAAAAAATCCAAAAAGCAAAAAAATCATTTTTTAAGCTAATTGCCAATTGAGCCCTTAGTGTGGTAAAATGAAAGGATACATCCGAAATCCTAAACATAGTCATTGTTTTCATTCCATATAAACATAGTCATTGTTTCCACTCCATAACTAAGTCTGAAGGACAAATTTTGGGAATGAATGAAGGCCTTTGTCAGTCATCTAAAGTGACCAATGAATCCTTTGTTATTGGAAGATGAAGCTTCCATAGGTGACAAGGAGTATATATTCACGCTCAATTATGAGATTTGGTCTTGAGTGAGGATTATCCTGCTCCTTTCTTGCATTCAACGAATATATGGCTCCTCTCAATGAGATAGAATTATGGCTGCACGAAAACAAATTTGAGAGAAGTTATGATAAAATGTTCTGGTCGTCATGAAAAATTTAATGGGCTTTAAGGTTCAGAGAAATGGTGCTTGGCTTATCAGGATCTTAACTCTAGTGAAGCACTAGATCCAATACCTCCCAATACCTTTGCAAGACATATTGCCCCTATATTAAAGAATGTTAACAAAATGATGCAATTAAATTCATTCGGCTAGGCACATATTTCCATTTTTAGCATTCATCCATGAGCAACCCGAGACCATGAATGCAACAAAAACATCACCTAATAAGCACGGACACTTTTGCGAAGATAGCGTGTCGTGTCAGACACGACACTCTTTGGATACTTTTCGGACACTTTTAAATTCGTATTCGACACTTTTTAAACTTATCTTAATTAAAAAATTAAATTTACAATGTCATACAATTTTTCAACACTTGATGGACACTTTAATGACACTTCTTGAACTCTCCGAATAAGTCCCATGTGATGAATTTTTTCATATTAACAATATTTTTCATTCTTCTAAACAGAAATATATTATATAAACTAAATATATTTTGGAACATTTATAAAAAAGATATATAGATTTTTAAATTTTATTAGTGATACGTTTTATATTTTCAACTACTACTAAATAAATTACTATCACATTTGAAATATAATAATTATATAAAAATGTAAATTTTTAGTGTGTCCTAGACATGTCATGTCATGTCATACATTTTTTTTAAAATTGACGTGTCGGCATGTTCGTGTCATGTATCCGTCTCCATGCTACTTAGGACATCACTCATTGATAGGTTGTCGCTATAACTTGATTCAAGGTGGGAAGGTTCTTGAGTCCAATTCATTGAGATCAACAAAGAACACATTTGGTGGAGGGATGATGTACTAATAACGGGACTTAACCGGGAAGTGACCCTCTCTATGGTTTTGAGAGGAAAGGATTGCACAACCCTCATCATATCGCTACCTAAATTGTGATTTGCTAGTCAAGGCACACGTTCAAGGGCCCACTCAAGATGGAGTACATGTGAACAAGTCTCCTTTGGCCACAAGACTTGCTACAAAGCTGCTAATATCGCTTGGCTCTCGCTTCTTGGGAGAACATATCTTATGATCAACATGTTCAATCGAGTCACCGAGAGCCTGTTAGATCACTTAAATATGTTGACCTATTTGTGCAACGCTTTCTCACAAATATTCTTTATGAGCGCTTCCAAAGATTTGGCCCCAAGCAAGTGGAGTTCCTTACCAAGTGGTCTAATCACCCATGCCAAAGGGGCCTAATGAGGTGGTGGACCTTAAGGATTCTATGGATTGCCTTACATCAAGAAGGAAATTGGGATCCCTTCCTTTCAAGTAGTGAAGTATGCATAAAGAGGATATGCCCATAGATTCAAAGGGAAAGAAGAGCATTATAAATTAAATTCTTCCTGTTGGTAGCTCGTTCATAACTTCCTCATTGGCAGCCTTCACTAATGGTGGGTTACTCGAAAACTTACTTTTAATAGTGAGACTCTAAAAACATATATTACAATTCATAGAAGGAAATAAATATTAATCATTCAATAGCAATTATCAACAGTGTGCAGAAGAAGATTTCCAGTTACACACAGTGGTGAACTAGATGTGGAACCTTGTCTTACATGTTTTCAGAGTAACATGGTGATACTGATGGGCACATATGGTGAAATAGCTCGTAACTTAATGTGCTAGAGGGTGTCTAAAAGAAAGATGCAAGAAGGCTTGGGAAACTCAAATGTATCTCAAGGGTTATTCAATAAATTTGCATCTGTAGACGATTGATTTACAAGGAAAAACTTATGCACAGGGTAGATTCAACAGAGCTAAAGTTTGATATAAATGGATAACAGTTAGTTTGACTATTTTTGAAGGCACAAACAAAAAATTTAGAAAAATATAAATTCTTAGTTCTTACATATAAACCAAAAATGCAAGTAGTGCACTTAAACCCCACCCCAGGAATACGTATGAACCCTGAAATGCACTTACTGCATGAAAAGCCTTCTTAATCTCATCTCGACTTGCATCTTTAGAAACACCAAGAATTTCATAATAATCCCGTTTTGGATAGTAGCAACATCCTGGAGAAAGTAATAAAACTATTGCGGGTAAAAATATAGCGGAAAAGTAAGTTAATTAAGAAAAAATTAAACGAAAAATCATAATGGAGTTGCCATAAAAAATGTTGTTTTGGGGAGGCAAAACCTGTAGCATGAATGAAACGCTTCATATGTAGCATTCTTGCGGTTGAAATTTCAGAATGCTTTTCATCAAAACTGAAATTGTAGAAATCTGTCAAATGAGGCACATAAATTTCATTAATAATTACTCACCGATAAACCATCAAGTAATTGCACCACAAATTTTTATTAAGATAGGAACAAGTACTTGTAGTCAACCCCAACTGATTAGGACGCAAGACTTAGTTTCATCTGGTTTGGTTTATAAGCATATGTACTTGTAAATTACTTCGAAATACAAACTGCACCGCTAATGGCTTTTGGGGAATGTTCTATTAAGAATAATAACGCGAAATGTTCTTGACTATATCTCCCAATGCAGACATGATAAAGCATAGGATGCATATGATTCAGGTAGCACATGTCAATGGTACAAGAAACAAATGCATTCGTGGAGATTTCAGCGGGTCTAGACAATCAGTTCTTAATGGCAATTATTCGGTACTCCCAGAGTACCATGTAGGCAATGCGTACTACCAGCAAATGAAAATACTCAGATTGTCTCCCACCTACCTAACAAAGGTGGGTGCAATGTATACTCCCGAAGTGATTTCTACTATATCATTGAATGAAAGCACCAGGTAAGCAATGTCACATGGTATGTTCCGGGACTACCGAATAATTACTCGGTCTATTCAAAATTTTCAACCGTTGAAAAAAAACCGTATCCTAGGATAAATTAGAAATTACAACAAGGAGGAGAAAGAAGAAAGAGATGAACATGGAGGAGATGAAGAGAACAACAGAACTGCTTAAAGGCAAGCGATTCGCGAATAAATAGCCTTCCATATAAAGAACTTGATGAACATAACATCGAGTTTACCAATACAAATTAATATTAAAATATATATGTTTGCGTGAATGTAAGCAACTAAGCATATACATTCGGTAGTTATTCTTACGGCGAAGCAATGGTCGTTGAAATCTTGAGGCAATCCCGTTCAGGTCACCTCGATCAAATGCTGACTTTACACTCACCTGCGACTGGAAATGCCGGCGAAACTGCAATAAAGACGTTGAGTTGCTAAAAAAATGTCGTCCAAATGGCAAAAAACTATTATTAAGAAATGATGATTGATTTTATTGTGTTACCAGCCAATTACGCAACAAGGTTCTGGAGGCAAACCTAAAGGGATTGAATCTGCCCATTTTGAACTTAGCCAATGGTTTGTAAATCCCCCAAATAGACGACCGTGTTAGGGGTCTAGACACTGGGAGCGACACGGGGTTGAATATCACCGGAGTGAAGGGCGGCGGCGACTCTGATTCATCGGTAGCGGTCGACCGGAATTTTCGGGCGATAAACCTTGCTATTGCAGTGTAGGGTTTTATGCGACCGTTCCGTGCAGCGGTGAAGAAACTATCTAGAAAGAGAGGAAAGTGAAACGGTGGCAGATTTTCCTTGTTGCTTCTCTATGCACTGAAATTGTGTTTGGACTTCTTTTTTTCTGCGGTTTTTTTTTTTTAGTAAAATTTTTTTAGTATTAATTTAAATCTTTATGTTTTTTTGAGAAAACATAAAGATAAATTTTTTATCAAAATCTAAAAAAAATAATATAAGATGGAAAAAAATCAACTTAGCAAGTTTTTTTTATTTTTTTCTTAATTTTTTTTATCTTTAGTGAAATTTGACTCTGTACTTTTTTTAGAATTTTCTCGGGACAAAAAATTAGAAAAATAAAAAATTTAAATTAAAATATAAAAAAAAGTTTATAAAGCTCTGAAAAAAAAGTAATAAAGCTTTTTATTCTAAACATAGGATAAGCTATGTTTGGTACCAACAAATTAGTCGAGTTTAAAGACATTTTTTTTAATATAAAATTAATTAAATTTATTTATTTTTTATTTTTTATTTTTAATTAACTAAAAATAAATAAAAATAACTCACAATCTTTTATGTAGAGACTTAAAATGATTTTAATTAGGGATAATTATACTTACCTCTCCGGAGGTTTAAACTTATTACATAGACATTCTCTGTAGTCTCTGAAATTACACTAATCTCTCATGAGGTTTAGTTTTTAGCATCCAATTACACCCAATCGTTACATTTTTGAACAAATTTTTATGATTCAATTCGTTCATTACGTAGAATTCGTCGAGTTTTTTTAATATATTAAAATTTAGATTCATCCGTAATTAAGTGGTTGAATAAAATTTCCTAATAAATAAATAAATAAAAATTATTCAATCACTTAGTTACAGATATCAAATGAATCTAGATTTTCACATGCTAAATAAACTCGACGAGTTATACGTAATGAACGAATTAAATCATAAATATTTGCTCAAAAATGTAACGATTGGGTACAATTAGGTGCAATTGATGTTAAAAATTAAATCTCATGAGAGATAAGTGTAATTTCAGAGACCACATGGGAGGTCCATATAATAAGTTTAAATTTTATGAGAAATAAGTGTAATTATTTCTTTTAATTATTTTATTATTATTGTGTTGAGTATGAGACGTAGACCTAATATTTGAATTGATAATTAATTTTGAAATATTAAAAAAAAATTAAAAAACTTTTTTATAAAGCTTTAATTAAAGGTGGAGTTCACTCATGTTTTGTTACCCCTCAGTCCTTTATTCTTTTTGAACTTATAAATTAAAAAATCTCACCCAATAAAATTAATACATAAGACAAATAGCTTCAAAGTTTATTTTTTTATTTTTTTTTTATTTTTGACTAAAAAACTAAATTTTGTTTAAAATAATTTGTTTAGTAATTTAGCTTTTAAGCTAACTTTTTTAAAATTAATATTTAGATAAAAAGTTAGTTTTTTTGATTTTCATTCAAAATGAATAATTTTATCTTTCTATATATTTGATATTAACAATTACACGTAGTTAGTAATAGCTGTAGATAAATTATAAATAAAGAATATAATTATATTTTAAAAATTATAAAAATTTGAATAGAATATTATGAAAGTTTGTATTTTGATTTGAATTTTTAATTTTTTAGTTTTTTTGTTTTTTTTACTAAACGGACAACCTTAATTTTTTAGTGTTTTTAGCTAAAAAACTAAAAATCAAAGTTGCCAATCAGGATTTTATATTAAACTTTTTAAAAATCTTTTTTTTTTTTTGAGTTCTCTGTAAAACTCGTGAATGCTCGAGACCATCTTTTTGCAAGATTAATTAAGGCTTCATTTTGTAAGTTTGGCAAAATCGTGCAATATAGCATAAACTGCTCATTTTGTAAGGTTCGACACTGCTCATTTTGTAAGGTCCAACAGAAATCATATATGTATAGAGATTTATTTTGATCGAAGGTATAGGAACAAATTACATTTTATTATTTTACAAAATATATAGTTTTTGTTTAAAATAAACTATTTTTAGTTAAAACTGTAAATTTTGTCAAATAAATATAATTTAATTACATATCTATAATATTTGATCCAACTGGCAAAACTGAATTTTTATATGAATAATTCTCACGGTTGGGCCACGAGATAAAAAATAATTATCCTTGTGATCGTATCCCGAACCCACCAAATATAAAGGAAAAAAAAAAACTATCAGGAGATCGCTCAACCCGAGATCTCCCCTATCCCCAATAGTAGAGTTAGTAAATTGCATATATACATCACTCTCACTTTCTTCTTTTTCATTTTTTTTCTCTGAATTTCCTTCCATCTCATTTTTCTCTTTAATCACTTTCTTCAATGGTCGACCATCTTCAAAGTCGGCCATCAATGGCCAAAAGTCGTCGTGGATTTTAAAACTTTGAAATCAGACAATCAATCATCTCGTTTGTTTATTATTGTTGATTATGTTATAAAATTAGAATTGTGATTAATAACGGCGCTCCATGTTAGATTACTTACTCTAACCACGGGTTGGAAAGAATGTGGCTTCTGAGATTAACTGCAAACAGCAGATGAAAATTAGGTAAATTATAAGTCTGGTTTTGTTCACCCACTTGGCCTTTTTATTGGTCCAAACTGTAAAGCATACCATATATTTGTCAGTAGTGTTCACAGTTTAGACTAATAAGAATGTACATTTGGTTCACCTATCTTGTCAAGTAAACAAATTTATTTTCTGTAAACATTTTTTCTTGACTACGAAAAGTAAAAAAACTATAAGCACCATCATCCCCCAACAATCACAAAGACCAACCTAACCCTAGGAATGTAGCAATCAAAATGACAGCTAGTTAAAAACCCACGCCATTGCTGTGAGCCACAGATTTTGAAGAAATCGTTCCAGAACGAATGGAAAGAAAATCCTGTGAAAGGGGTTTTGGATCCCAGCACAATCCGGCGACCTAATGCCCGTCTTGGATGTTGCAGATTTGTGTTAATCATCTCGGGTCAATATCAGACTTCAATTGAATCAATAATTCAGATTTCGACTGAATTACTGGAGCAATGACAGTGCCGCTGAAACATTTCGAGCAATCCGGTCGTGTATGGGCTCCTGCATGAAGAAATTATCATGTACCCATCAATCACACAATACTGGAGCATCTTACATGCCTTCCATCAAAATGACACAATGATAGTTGAGTCTTGTGCTCTGTCTTTTACCTTTGACACCTGTATCTCGAATTTTGATTTTGTTATCGTCTCAAACAACAAAATGTACCTGCAATTCAAGGGAGATATCTGCATTAAAAATTGACAAGCGATAAATGTAATAGTTTTTTTGAGAGCAAAGAGTGCGCTAACACAAAGATGATGACCAACTCGATTAAGTTACAAAATATCAAAAACTAAGGTTACAATATAGATTTTTTTAAGAAAATATTTACTCGCTTGGCCTAATGCATCCTTTAATCATTTTAATTAAACATATTAAGAAGTGATGAAAGATTTTATATTATGTAAG
Source organism: Heliamphora exappendiculata (assembly GCA_034768845.1). Taxonomy (NCBI): domain Eukaryota; kingdom Viridiplantae; phylum Streptophyta; class Magnoliopsida; order Ericales; family Sarraceniaceae; genus Heliamphora; species Heliamphora exappendiculata. The sequence continues at coordinate 12,891,585 of JAOTRH010000027.1, forward strand.
ATTGATGCATTGAATCATTTTCCAATTTAAGAGAAAAAATCACATGGATCTCGCTGTCCACAACATTCTACAAACAAGAAGTCTTCAATCCCCTCTCTCCACAGTCCACACAATTCTTTAATAGAACACTCAGATTGCACAATACACGCCAAACAAAGCTCTCTTTTTTCTAGTGTGTTCCACATAGCCCTTTATCTTTCTTTCTTCTTTTTCCCTACCTCTTTCTCTCTTTTTCATAGGGAATACACACCAAACAAAATCTTTGTTGCTTAGCGTTCCACAAAGCCCCCTCTCTCTTCCCAACAGGTCAAGGGTAAAGGATCAAGAAGACAAGAACCAAGGCCCTCTCTCTCATCCTTTCCCCTCTGGGCCAGCACCAGCATCAACAAACTCCATTCTAATTCTCCCTGTCATTATTTTCTTCTTCTCTTTCTTCTCTATATGATGTTCCTTGCCCCTCCAACAAGTCCCCATCTCCACCTATGGCTTAAATCTATCTACATAAACACAAATGAATAAATATCGATCAATGATCCGTAGAGACACAAACAATTGTGGTTTGACCAAAATGGCATGAAATAGTCACATATGCACAAAATAATTAGGTACACATTGAACGACCAGAATGGTGATAGGTCCCCATTGTACCAGATGCTAAATAAAACAGAACTAACATCCAGTATAATCAGGTGCGGTACAGGATTCACAAAGCTTGCTCTAGCCACCAAAGCACACAGCTTCAAAGATTTTGCACAAAGATCCTGGGGTCGCTCGGCATCAACTCCAAGGGGTTCCTAGGCTCTTCCTGATCTAGGTGTGGAAGTGTATTTTTGGATTATTTTGTTGTTTTATTGTTAGTTAAATGGTAGTTTAGTCTAAAGCTAATTAGGGTTAAGTTTTGCATTATATATATTTTGCAACTTATCTTTAATAGTAATGTTTTTCATTACAGAAAGTAGAGATCTTTTCTTTTGTAACATGGTATCCGAACCACCAAAACCCTAGTAGCAGTCATCGCTGCTGACCAGTTCTTTCTTCTCCATTGCCGCCTCAGCCTTTGTGCCCAGCCCTCTCCTTCTTCGCAAACCCTAGCTCTTTGCAAATCACAACCCTATCTTCGCAACCCTAGCCCCTTCAAAACCCTAGCCGACCACTGATGAGCTAACTGAAACCCTAGCCCTTTGTCTTCGAAACCCTAGCTTCGTAACTCTAGCCTCTTCTAGATCATCTCTTCGAGAACCCTAGACACACCACTTCAAAACTGTGATATCCGGTTCCATTTTAATTTCATAATGTTTTTCGACATATTGTTCGTTGTTTTAATCTCTTCCAATAGCATGTTTATGTGTTTTATGCATGTTCGAGTTTAGAAATGCATGTTGGGTTAAATCTCGGAACTGTTGGGCGTTGTGGCGCAAAAATTAAAAAAAAATTTGGTGGGTCCTATAAATATCAGCCTTGGTTAGATATTTTGGGAGATTTTAAAACTTGTTGGCTAAGTTTCTTATTTTACAAACAAAACCTCCACCTTCTCTCTAACTTTTTGGTGGGTCCGGGCTTGATTTTTGGTGACAAATAGTAGATTCTTGTTATCCGTGTCGGGGGTTCCGCGTTCATCCGGACGGAATCTCGTTTTGACGACGTTTATTTTTCGTCGAAGTTTAAAACATCGAGTTTTTAACTCAACGAGGTAGGATCCTAGACTCCCATGTCTTAAAGGGATGCTATATGAAATTTTATGCGTTTTTACTACGTTAAAATGCATGTATAGTTGATTTGCGTGTTTTAAACCGTGTTTGGTTGGACAAAAAGGTTTTTAAAGTATTTTTACGGTTTATTTTCGAAGTTGTTGGACTTGTGTGTGTCCATGATTTTCAAAATGGCAAGTTCGTTTGGTTTGATGAGGCGTTGTGGATCTCTTTCTGTAAGCTAGGGCTTGTTTTTCACCGACATTCAATCGACTGAAGTGGGGAGTTCAGTCGACTAAATGGACAGTGTGGGTGTTCAGTCGACTGACTTGAGACACTGGAAAATTCTGGTATTCCAGTACCCTTTTTCAGTCGACTGAGTGGTGGTCTTCAGTCGACTGACTTCCTGTTGGGGGTGTTTTCTTTTTGGCAGGTTGTGATGTGGCCTTGGTAGTTTCTTTTTGTTTTGTTATCATTTTGGAGGGATGACGTGGTTTCCAAGAACGTGATATTTGTTTATGGTTGGATGAATGTTAACTCTAGTTGACGATGCATTAGATAGGGCTACGGTCTTTCGGTGAAAACCCGTAAAGATGCATTGCATGAATTGCATGTGAATCATTGTGGTTTATTACAAAACTATTTTCGAGACTCATGTGAGTCGCAATAAGCATATTATTCTGTTAGCATTCTTTGCTTTTATTTCATATTTAGTCTGTTTCCTTCTAAACTTTGGCTCACGGCATGGAATTTGAAAATCTTTTTCAGGTGCTTTTGATTAGCAGGTTGATCTAGAGGAACCGAATGGGGCGAAAGATCTTTTAGTCTTCCTTTTGTTTCTTTTTAGACCATATAATATTTTCCATATTTATGGTGTTGGAACCATGTGTTGTAAGCTTGGTGAAATTTATATTTAATGCATATATGTCCTTTTTATCTTTAAAGTAAAACATCGGTTCAGGGTGCTACAAAAACCCTTGCCGACCACTAACAAGTCACCAACAATCACCAGCGAGCCCTCTTTTGCCTCGGTGACCCCTCCTCCTACGGCGCAGATCGTCAACGAGTTCACTGAACCTTTTTTGTGCATTGGCAACCACCACTAAGGCTTTCCGGACCCTTACCCAGCACATCCGACCACCGGCGACCCCAAACAACCTCCTTAACTACCACTAGCGATCTCGCCAGAACCTTTGCATTTGTCTTCCATCATATTTGGTCTCCAAACACTCATCGGGAAACCATTTGGCAACTATTTGACATATGTTTATGGCTTTTTAAGAAACTTGGTTCTGTTTTATTCATGAACATCCCATACGTTGGAAGTTTTGATTAATTTGCTGCAAATTTTGGAGAGACCCAATACCTAATAAGGCGATAATTGGCTCACAATGTTTTACCTCATCGTTGCAAGATTTTGGTATTTTAATCTCTTCTCCGCTCTCTAACTTGTTAGATGATCAAATTGCAAACTATTAATATCGTATTGCATAGAATTATTAGCATTGGGCATGCGATTTGGTCTTTCTTGCATTTTAGTGATGCTTCATTTTCTTTATTGGGGTCTCTGTTTGAACAGTTTTAGATCATACAAGTATCCTTTGAGCTCCAATCTCATGCGTTAGCTATGCCTACTTTCTCTTCAGGTTTGCATAGTTCTTATGTTACCGACATTTCTCATACTACTTGGATATTTGATTTCGGTTATTGTCATCATATTACACATGATTTGTCCAGTCTCAATTATTGTACTTCTCCCTAATCTCCAATTACTATTTTTACTACCAATGGTGCTTCTATGCAAGTTGTATCAATTTGTTCTGCTATTCGTTCTTCATCTTCTTCATTATCAATACCTAATGTCTTCTACGTGCCACAGTTGGCTATCAGTTTATTATCTATTAGTCAACTTCGTTATTCTGGTTTTAACTTTCTTTCTTTTTCCTCTGGTTGTGTTGTTCAGAACCAAAAATCCCAAAAGCAAGTTGGGATTGGGCATCTAACTGGTGATTTATACGTGTTGGAAAGCTTGCATCTTCCTTTGGATTTCTCCTCTATGGCTTTACTGTTTTTCCTTTAGATCAACATTCTTCTTCTTCTTATTTTTGACATTTTAGGTTAAGTCATCTGTTTAATGAACGTCTCAAGCAGTTAATCTAGTCTGGTTGCTTGGGTAAAGTGTCTACTAGTGATATTTCTAAATGCAGTAGTTGCAAATTTGCAAAAATGTCAGCAATACATTTTCCTAAAAACACTTTACTCTCGACATCTCCTTTCTCTCTTGTTCATAGTGATGTGTGGGGTTCTTCTCCTGTTGCAATAAAGGGCGAACCAGTATATTATATTTCCTTCATTGATGATTATAGTCTATTTGTTAGGTGTATTTGATGTCTAACAAATCTTATTTCTTTCGTATTTATCACACTTTTCACTTCATGGTTCACACTCAATTTTTCACAACTATTAAGACCCTTCATTTTGATTTGGGTGGAGAGTATTTTCTAACAGAATTCACTAACTTTTTAGATGCATCTGTCACTATTTATCAATTTTCGTATTCTGACACTCCCGCCCAAAATGGTAGAGTTGGAAGAAAATATCGGCACATCCTTAACACAGCTCACTCCCTTCTTCTTTCCTCGTCTATCCCTACTACTTTCTTAGGAAAAGCAGTTATTACCACAGTGTATCTTCTTAATCACATATCTACACCTCTTTTTGGAATTTCTCTTTATGAAAAATTGATGAGTTATACTTCTAATTACTCATTGTTACGGGGTTTGACTGTGTTTGTTTTGTTATTCTTCCCAAAAGGGAACGCAATAAACTTAGTGCTTGTTCCGCTCTTTCTGTTTTTTTGGAATATAGTATTCAACAAAAATGATATCGGTGTTATAATCTTATATCCAAACACTTTTATGTCTACCGTCATGTTGTGTTTCTCTAACATCTCTCCTATTTTACTCTATCTTCCAAATACACCCATGTTCCTAAAGAGGATTTAATTGTCATTGATCCATTTTCGAATGATGTGCCTTTAAAAAGTTTACTCGTGCTCTTGATGTTTCTGAACTTCCTTTTCAATCTCATCCTTCTGTTGTTTCGTCTATTCCACTAGTCTATTCTCATAGGCCATCACCTCATCCACACATCAACCAGCTCCGACGTAGTTCCCTCTTCTCTGTGGATCTTGATCCCCCTGAACAGCGCTATCCTCTACATGCTCGTACTTCGCCGATAAGACTTGATTTTTCTAACACATGTTTCTCATCTTTTTATCGAGCTTTTCTATCTATTATTCATGCTCAGTCCTATAAAGAAACATGTACTGATCCAAACTGGATCAATGTCATGCAAAATGAATTAACTGCTCTTCAGGAGACTTGTACCTGAACTTGGATTCCACTAGCTGTAGGTAAAAAGTTTATTAGATGTAAGTGGGTTTATAAAGTTAAAATTCATTCGGATGGTTCTCTGGAGCGTTATAAGACCACATTAGTTGCCAAGAGCATTTCTCAGAAATATAAGGTTTTAAGCCTCTTTTCTAATTAGATGTTAAGGATGCATTTTTCAACGGGCATCTTAACAAGGAAGTTTTTATGGGCCCTCCTCCGGGGCTCTCTCATCCTCCTAGCACTGTTTGTCGTCTTCAACGTGCTTTTTATGGTTTGAAGCAATCCTCCCGTGCTTGGTATGAGCGTTTTCAGTCTACTCTTACTCAGATTTGTTTCACTCATAGTCCTCGCGATTTTGTACTTATTCTCCACCACACTTCTATTGAGTGGTTATTTTGTTATTATATGTGGATGATATGATCATCACTATTCTGACACTGCTACTATCTTGGAAGTGAATCATCATCTGTTTCGTGAGTTTAAGATGAAAGACTAAGGCCCTTTGCACTACTTTCTTGGTATAAAGATTGTTTCTTCACTAAAGGCAATCTCTTATCTCAATCCAAATATGCGAACGATGTGATCCACCGTGTCCACCTCACTGATGATAAGATTGTGAATACTCCCATTGAGTTGCATGCCAGGTTCTCTCATTCTCAAGGTGTTCTTCTTATAGATCCTACTGTTTATTGAGAATTGGTTGGGAATTTGGTATATCTTATTATGGCTCATCCTGAGATTCTGTACATCATACATGTGGCCAGTCAATTTATCTATGCTCCTCATCCACTCACTGGGCTGCTTTATTTCGTATTTTGTGTTATGTTCATGGTACTATCTATCAAAGTTTATAATTATCTTCTTATTCATATTTGACTCTTCGAGCTTATGTTGATGTTGATTGAATTGGCGATGTCTCGGACTGCAAGTCTACTACTAGCTTTCATATCTTTCTCGGTGACTTTCTCATTTGTCAGAAGAGCAAGAAATAATGCCATTGCTCGTTCTACTGCTGAAGCTGAATATCGTGCTATGACTTATGCTACTGCTGAAATTGTTTGGGTCAAATAGTTACTTACTGATTTGGGTGTTTCCCTCTCTTCGCATACCTCTCTCTACTGTGATAACAAAAGTGTCATCCATATTGCTCACAACTCCATTTTTCATGAGCATACGAAGCATATAGAAATTGACTGTCATTTTGTTCGTGAGCATCTTCAAATTGGTACTATTGATCTACCTTTTGTCTCCTCATCCTTGCAACTTGCTGATTTCTTTACCAAAATTCACATTTCGACTAGGTTTCAGTTCTTGCTTAGCCAACTCTCACTGCTCACTGGGCTCGCATCATGAGTTTCAGGGAATGAAAAAGTATATTTTTAGTTATTTTGTTATTTTATAGTTAGTAAAACAGGTAATTTAGTCATTAAGGCTAATTAGGGTTAAATTTCACTTTATATATATTTTGTAACTTTATCTTAAATAGTTATTCTTTTCATTATAGAAATAATAGAGATTTTTTCTTTTGTAATACTAGGATGGCATGAGAGGATTAGGATCCTATTGGAGAACCAAATGTAAAACATATGGGTACACTTGGGCCTATCACCACTGAACTGAGGCAAGGGAATGTGGCTGAGTGCACCTTAAATATTCCTTGAAGATTGCCTTGGAATGTGCCTTGGCTCATGGCCAAGCCATCTACATTAACCTTGACTAAGAAGGCTCTATCTAGATGGAGGATGACACAGGGCAACATCTTGTTGGTCAAGTTGAACACATGGAATCAAAGGAAAATAGAGGAGATGGCATGGTCACTTGGCAAGTGGACAAATGTTATGCACCTAAAGAGAGATAACTGCAACCCTTTGGTGTTAAAAGAAAATCATATCATCCAATCCACCACAAGGTTAGATTTAAACCAGAGAAGTAGTAGCTTTGGGATTAATTTAGTTAGTATTTGATTACATCATGATTTATTGCTGATCAAAGTCCTATACGCACTCCCATTCTTGTATTTCAACAAAAGTCAGAAATTGTAGCCAGGCAATAATTTCACAACAATTTACTCAAAACACATTCTTCCAATTAAAAAACAATGATTACTAGTCAGGCATGAAAGAACCCCACCAAGAGAACTTCAAAATTCTTGGCTGCTAAAGCAGTCTATGAATAGAAAACACAAGCTTGTCTGGTGTCAGAAAATCGTGAACTGGCAACAAGATCCAGATTACAAAACTTCATGACACAAATCAACGTTTGAAAGATACATAAAGGAGGTTTCACTTATAATAATTGCGAGTGAGATGCCATCAAAATATAATCTATCATTTATAGCATCAGTTACCAGGCGGCCTGGGACACGTGATAATTTGAAATAAATCCATAGTTTTCGAGCGTCAATATTGAACTATAAGATTCTAAACGCATCTTGACACAGAAAAAATGCAGGCTAAAAATTCTCAAAAGGGTCAACCACCCAGACCAACTCAGAACATTTTTGCATAGTTGAGGAGCAAGAAGGTAACTTGATGGGGTTGCTTTAAGTTAACGCACAAACTAGATGTCATGAGAAGAACTATACAAAGAAAGGAAAAAACAACTACCTTGAAAATTTAAATTCGTCGAATGATCTCACATACGAAGAATTATTAAATAGATATTCTAAAAAAACCTCATACTGTACAAAGCTAGTAATATTACGCAAAAAAATAAAAGAAAATATACTCAAACGGCATTTACGTCATGTTTCTCTTCACATTTTAATCCTTCATTGTTTTAAAAATATAGCCTTCATAAAACACAAAATCACAATAAAGCATACCGCCAAGCCAGTTCAGAAACAAGTTCATCGGGAGCATCTGGGAGAACCTGAATGTTTGTATCACCAGTTATTACTTGATATAGACTTTCAAACAACGGTGAACACAGTAAAAACGTTTTGATGAATTTACCTCATCTTCATATGGATTGCAATTTTTTACGAACCACAACCTCAGAAACTCCTAACAACATTAAACAGGTAGTCAGCAAATTGCAAATTGTGGAACTCATAATTCTTGTACTATAAAAAAATGCAATAAAGAAGACATAACACCAAAATTCACGTGCACCACAAAAAAAGGAACCAGCTGACATCAGGTTGCCAACCACTGTTTTTTCTAGTAGCACATAATCAAATGCAGAAGCAAACATAAAAGGACAACAAGCAAATATCAACTGAGGCTGTTTGACCTTGTCAACATTTTCAGGTTCAAGACCATTCCGTAACCGTTCCTCGTAAGAATGGGCAATCCAATATCTGCTTGAGTCAGGTGTATGCACCTAGAATTGGCAGACAGGAAACAGATCTCATCATGGAACTGTTAAATGTGTGTGCGCGCACGCGAGAGAGAGAGAGAGAGAGAGAGAGAGAGAGAGAGAGAGATGCTTTGGTGAGAATGATAGCTTACCTCATCAAGTAAAAGCACTGTACCATCACTTCCCTTACCAAACTCATACTTTGTGTCTACCAATATCAAGCCATGTTCTGCAGCCACGCACTGTAATTTCAAATACACATCAGCCAGTAAATTGACCAACTTAAGTAAATCTAGCAATGTCACAGGGGCACAATGTGAAGCAATGAGTCCTTGCCTTGTGGTAATTACTAAAATTTAAGGTATCTATTCTTCCAAATATTAGCAATTAAAACTAGTTAAGGACCTCAAGGTCCAGGGCTGGTAAAAACCCAAAAAACAAACCAGTAAACCATGCAATGTGCAGGTTTTCAAAAGACAAGATGAGGAATACGGTTGCACCATTTATATGAAATGTAGAGTATATGTGAAGATAAATGTACCATACTACCCACAGAATTAAGGGAGATCACTATTGCAAGGTTCCAATAACACCAATCCTTCTTGAATCATTACGCGTTATGATCATCAAAAGTGGGAGCAAGATTCATTGTAATCACCATTCTCTCTGCGTATACATATCTACTACGATCAAGAAATCCGCAGCAATTGCACCCAGATACTCTAATATAAACATTATTTCCGCAAGACTTCTGAGTAAGCCTTTCATCTTATTAAAGACAATTAATACACCTGAGGGAAGGGGTTCCAGAGGGGACCCAAGGAAAAAATGGAGGTTCTGGAAGAATTAAACTGCTTGGTTGGGCTTGTGGAGAGGAAAATGAAATAAAATCTTGCCAGCATGCCTTCATGCTTGTAGAAGGTTTACCTTCATTGCCCGATCTGGGATGCTTCCTTATTGGCTTTTATGCAAATAGGCCTGTTCAGTTTAGGATGATTGGCTTTTTCGTAGCTTAAATGTAGAGTGGATGGTTTGGGATAAATATTGCTTACTATTACATAACTATCACTTTACCCTCAAGTGAATAATATGTTCACAATGGAGTCTTTTATCAAGTTTCAGAAAAAACAAATGAGGATCTCTCGCTACTGACGTGTACAACAAATTATAAAAAATTGAACGAATGAGGAGCAATTTTTCACTATCCCTCATGCCTGACATGATCATGCTGCAAAGCACACCTTATTTGATTTCGGAGATCACCCATTTCTTCGTCCTCACCGACCACCATTTCTTCTTCATTAGATGGTATTGGTACGACGTCACGTATGTCTTCAAACTGGCAATCTCCATTGCCCGCTACGCGTTAAAACGACAAATCAATGTCATTGTTCCTCCGAATGAAGTTGATTGCTGTCGATGCCGTAATCGATTGGTTCTAGTATTTCATTTCAACGTTAGGCATTGTGTATAGGAATCCCCATCGTGCTTTCCAAACCCCAAAGATCTGTTCAATGCAATTACGCAGAGACAAATGTGCTCTATTAAAATGTTCTGTACGGTTAGTAGGTTCTCCTACTCGCTGAAACATTTCCCGGCGGTAATCTGTTCCTTTCTATCCCGAGTTGACAATTCCATGCCGATCAAAGTTTAGGACCAGAAAGTTCCAAGTCGACAGGTCTATACCAATCAAAGTTTGGGACCTTCTATCCCGATTCGACAAGTCTATGCTGATCAAACTTTGAGACCTTCAATCCTGAGTCGACAAGTTTATGCCGACCAAACTGAGACCTTCAATCCCGAGTCGACAAATCTATGTCAACCAAAGTTTTGAGACTTTCTATCCCGAAACGGCATATCTATGCCGATTGAAGTTTCAAACTTTCTATCATGAGTCGACAAATTTATGTCGATCAAGACTTAAGGCCTTCTTTCCCGAGGTGGTGACTTCTATGCTGAGAGAGGTGAGAAATTCAATCCGGAGGTGACAACTTATATGCTGAACGGTGGGAACTTAGATCCGGAGGAGAAAACTTTCAAAAGGTGGTTATTAGTCAAAACTCTAATTTAAAACAATATCTCAATGTTTAATGATGCCGTCTAGCAAATTTCTTCCAAACTTTCACTACAAGGAAAGCATAACTATAAATGCAGAACAAGAAAAGATCAGATTTGGTACCTGCCCATATTCAAATAAGCTTAATGCTTTTCTACTTGCTTCATCACAATCTTCTTGAGTCATCAGCCCACATTGAATTATCTGAAAGGCAAATCATTCATATTTAAAACATGCAGTTCATCGGTTTACACTTGGCAATGACACGAGGTCAAAACACACCATCCAAATAATTAGTTGGCATTCCATTACACATGCAACTATGTCTATTTGAAGTCATAAAAAAGGTACTCACCATCATCAATTCTTTATCTTCCAAAATTTAGAGATGTGATTGATTACGGAGAAATTGTAAATGCGTGTGTCGCATACAAAACTCCATCTTGAGCATTCATTCCATTAGGTTTGGGAAAAGAGGGTAAGGGGAGGAATATATGCCTGTCCTAAAACATCTTGCACTATTACTCATGAAAAATCTCATGGTTTCCTTTTAACTAGTTTCACCAGTACTTTTGTGCATATTTGTGAAATACTTTTCCTTACAAATTCCAGGACTAAAGAAGAAATCTATGAAGTTCAACATTTGAGTTTTTGTGCAGTGTAAACTCAAAAGTAAATGAGCCATGAGAAATTCTATTTTTATCGTACTAGGAAGATAGGTAGCTCAATCCATTCTCTAATCTAACTAATTAATCTAGCAAACAAGAATGAAGCTTTCATTAAACTAATTTGCCCATTTAATAAACAATTTCATTAGAACCTCCTCTTCACTCATTATTCTTTCTTCCATCATTAAAAACTATAATGAGACAAACTTCATGGGTGAAATTGAACGAATGGCTATAAAAAAAATAAAAATAAATACAAATTCAATCATAACCTTGTAAGAGGGGGGGAAAAAGGAAGCAAACATAAGATAATTTAAAAGGTTAAAAACAAATATAAGACAGTTGAGGAAACCTGATCTGGAGTTACAGGAACATCGTGATCCACAGCCTTGGTTGTTGGTGTGAGTATATTTGCAGGTAGCCTTTGGTTTTTCACCAAGCCTATTAATTGTTAATATAGCCTATTATGTGGCCAAATATATATATAACATTAATGGATCTACAGAACAATTACAAACCACACCATCAGGGAGGATATTGCCACAGTAATCGCGGACACCCTTCTTGTAGACAGTCCAAAGTGATGTATCAGTACTTCCAGTCACATAACCTCTGACTATACACGAGCACATAATTAGCATCCGTCAAATAAGCAGTGTCCAAAATGACTGGGACAACTTTCATCTTCATATAAGTCCGAAATATCAAAACCATCATATACTTTCGCATTGCAATAAGAAGATCTATTTGACTAAATCACAGGTGTAGAAATAATATGTATCTTCTTATTTGATGGAAAACAATCTACTCAACAATTTCTATCAATAATTTAACACATCACGTGAAACATGGAATCATTGGAATGTATCAATATTAGTTGAACCTTTCATGAATTAGAAAATTATGATAGTGAATAGCAAGCAAAGATAATATCTTTGAAATAGATCTCATTCCTCAAAAAATTACATATAAATGGCCATTTATATAGATAAAAAATGGTAGAACGAGACACATAGGATACATTCTTATATCATATGCCTTTACTAAATTTCACTAGTACATACCCTATGTTTTCTTAATTGTTACAAGATTTTTGAAAGAAAAAACAATTTAAGTAGGACATAATTTTGTTTCCTTACGTTATCATAAATTGTGCTGAAAGAAGTAAATAAAAAATAACTACTGCTAATCTAAACTTTATACTTGATGTTCAAAATGATTAGTATATTAATATAAATTCTCTGCAAATAACAAGCTCCTCAATCAAAATAAAATGGCTATTTGTCAAATTAAACTTCAGAATAGCATCCTCTTAGCTAATATGTCCTCTCCAGAATGCACTTTGATTTCATTGATTTATACTCCACCTGCAGCCAATACTGGTACCCTTAGCCTAAACTAAAATTCTAAAAGCTAGAGGAGAAGGAAAAAAATACGTTATTACATTTTACTCATGAATGATTAATTAACAACTGCACAATTGATAATGACATGCATCTGATGTTATTACTTCCTAGTGACAAACATTATGAAAATGGCATAAAATTATAAATTGTAAGAGACGTGAGGGAGAAAAAACAAGAAAGTTAATCCAACTGAAATATCTTACCAACAAATTCAACAGGGAAAACTGAACATTTCTTTGCAATTGTAACATTCTTATCTGGAGCTGACACTACTGCATTTGGAGTAATGTGCTGAGTTTTATTAAACCACCACAAACTTGTCTCATTAAGAACCTGCAAGTTGTATGACCCAATCAAACACAAAAAATATTACAAAACTAAATCTCAATTTAGATTTTCTATCATGGCCACTATGTAATTGCATTTTCCAATTAACTTCCAAAACAAGCTCTTCAAGTCACGTACTTCACTAAGCAAATGTATGCATCGGTTGGAGGTTTCAACAACTAAAGTTGAAGATGTTCCCGAGTAACACTCGGATCCAGCCCAAAGTAAGCAAAAAAACAGATTTTATGCTGATTTCTGCAAAAACCAACAGGAAAGGCTTGAAATCCACGAGCTTGGAACTCAAAACAATCTCTATAAGGCAGCACAAGCTGCACGACAAGGTAAAAAATAAAAGAGTAAAATCTGAAATTCCAATCCCTCAAAACTTCCCTTCAAACCAAAGACTACAGCCCTAACTTCACTGTGAAGCATCTAAGATTAGAACAACTATCTCGATCAATTTCTTTGCCCCTCATTCTTTGAGAATCAGAAAGATCCTTTTCAAATTTGAATTTGTTCATTTGGAATCTAGGCTCTTCTACTTCATTTTTATTTACTTATTTGATTTTTATTTAAGATTTTTCCCTCTCTTTTTTTATATAAATCTTGAGTCCAATAGGTTCAATCATGTAAATTGACTAGCCTCCTCCAACTCCGGGCTTCTCTTCTCCTAAGAATCCTAACTTGGTATGCAAGCTCAAGAAAGTGATTTCCGTTAGATAGGACCGAGCAGTTCGATCATTAAGTTAACTGGTAGTGGGACCGAATAATCCATCTAAAAATACCTAAGATTAGGAGAGGGAGGGGGGGACTACAAATAACAAAAAGGTGACAAGTGGCAAGCATGCATACACTTGATGACAAGCTAGTGACACATGCCCCACGTGCAACCATTCAGTGACAAGCAAGTGGCTTTACGTGCAGCCACCAACTGACATGTGTCTTATATGCAGCTACTGCACTAAAAAGTAGGTGGCAAGCTGCTTAGAAACAGCCACCTCCAAAGAGGGTTACCTTTCAACTACGTAAATTAACCCCCAAAAAAAAACACAAATTTGTAGGTTCATCAATTTGGCATCTTAAGTGGCGAGCCATGTCATCCCAAAGTATCCTTGCCACTAAGGAAAACCACGACTTCGCAATTTATTCGGACACATGTAGTTGCCTTGATTCACACGATCTACTCCACACCGTCGGCTCTACTTACTCGGCATCCCACTCAAAGCTCATTCCATTCACCGTCAACTCTGCTGCTCAATGGTTCATCTCGCATGCAAGATGCGCTCGGCAGCACACCTCAACAAGACTATGTTCACCCCCAAATTCGCATCCCGGGCTACATAGCCAGTTGAGGTCGAGGGCAGAACCTTGGGACCCGCAGGGTTCATGCATCAGTCATGGGATGCTTGTGCAACCCATGCCTCTATGCACGATCACTAAAGGTTGAAGTGGAAGAGAATTGAAGCAACCTTAGAGTAGAAACAGTGTTGAAGTGACCAAGAAAGGCTCTAATGTGTGGGAAAGCTCTCTTGGTGGAGCTTGATGCATATGTGGAGGGAAAGACTTCATTCTATAAGAGAATTGGGTCATGGGGGTCGAGTTAACTCCTGTGAGTCATATCATGAGGTGTTAATGGGTGGGGGTAATGCACCCAGGAGAAGAGACCAATTTCTCATGTCCACAACTGGTAAGAGTAGTGGATCAAAAATCAGGAAATTTTTCATTTAGGAATAGTGTTGATATTTGCAAAGTCATTCCCAAGAAGAACACTCCAATTGAAGACCCAAAGTAAGCAAAAATCAAATTTTGTGCTGAGTTTTAGCTACTTACAAATAACCACCTCGACATGTGATTTATCCAACTCTTAGTTGCACGAAGTGGGAGCGAGAGTGAGAGCGGATGCGAGGGAGTGAGGCCATACATAATAGTTTAAAGTTGGGAGCGTTTATATATTTTATATATTCTACAAAATATCTTTTTATTTAATTGCAATATATGTTAAAATAAGAATAAATATTGTAGATTAGTGTCAAATACAGATTATTTTTTTGTATATATATATATATATATATATATATTATGTAAATATAAAGTACTGATATATTTGAATTAATTTTATTCTATAATCTTATTAATTCTATAGATTTTCCCTTATTTCCTCACTTTTATTTTTGTTTTTTGAAAATTTATGTGTTTGAGAAGTTTTATCTTAGTTGGGAGCGAGGTTCTTTCTCGATGGGAGCAGAGTTCTTATAAGATTCTTACTTTGGAGTGCGGGAGCGAGGTTCCAAGACAAATTCGTCACCCCAAGAGAAGGATCGTGCAACTAAAATCCAACTTACCTTACAACTAAATAGTAAACTAATCATACAACTTAATAAATAGAAAACCCCACTCTTTAAAATCCATTTTCTTCCCATTTCACTATCCTGATCACTCGGGATTGGGCTGCATTAAAAATTTTAGTACAATATAATCCCTTGTTTTTTACCCGACTAACAATTAGTGCAATTTAGCCTCCTTGTTTGTTTAGCTAACTAATCTTCTAATTTGGACTATTGGATAAGTTAAACAATATACAAGGTATTAAATGGAGGAAAAACTAACACCATAGGGATTGTGGTATTGTGGAAGATTAAATTTTTTGAACTATTTCTTACGTCATACAATGGTTAAAAATAATTATATCTCATAATAAAATTATAACTAATACAATCTAATCCATATAATTAACACGGTTCAATCTCACCATTTATCCTAAAATAATTATATCTCATGATAAAATTATAATTAAGACAATTCAATCCGTATAATTAACACAATTAAATCTCACCATTTATCAGGTCCCACTATATAACTAATACAATTCAATTCAACCATTTATCCAGTCCCTTCAAACAAAATCCAAAAATTAAACGAGGCCCAAGTATAATCAACCACATTTCCCATCGAAAACAATGTTCATTCTTCATTACATCCATGTCCGTTAATAAAATAAGAAATAAATAGGGAAATCACCTGGCCTTTGAATGGAATTGAAGCAAGAACTCTATCAAACGCACTTTGTCGATCGGTTGTGACCAAAACAAGATAATCCCCTCCATCGTATATATCTCTAACCTTCAAAAATAAAACTAACAGCTCATTTCTCCAGTCAAAACAGCCACATCGGAAACAAGGGGAGAAAAGAAAAGGAAAGATTACTTATGCAATAAAAGAAAAGAAAAGAAAAAAAATGATTGTATTTTCTCTTCATCTTGTTTAGATAAATAAGAGAGAAAAGATTGCCATTTATCTCCTATCATATTTTGGTTAGTTTCAATAAGAGAAAAGACAATAAAGTGTCTTCTAGAATATCACTAAATTAACCCTATTTTAAAATAACAGTACTAAATGTATCTGTTTTTTTGGAAGGCTAATATTGGCATTACAAAACAAAAACTTTAAAGTAGTTATTTTTCTCTCTAAACCTCTCCACTTTTGGAGATATTCAAAAAGATGGTTTCAAAAGATAACTATATCTTTCCGTTTCTTTCCATTTCTCTCCTCTTTAATTATGAAAACAAGTGATTGGAGTAATAACAACCTCTTTTCTTTTCTTTTATTCCCAAACCACCCAATACTGCAAAAATTAAAGGGGAAACAAACAAACAAAAAAACAAATTTCCTGAATTTCGTGCAGTTATATACATGTGTGTGAATTGTTTCTCCAAACAGTCGAAAAACAGTTGAATTATGCTCGGTAAAGTCGAGGGTTATGTAATACTCAGGATTTCACACTTATTCCTTCCTTTCCTGCTCTTTCTCAGCAACCATACGGGATTGAACACATACATACACGCAAATCTAGGGTTATCGAGATGAATACGATGTGACAGATAAATTACCTTGCCTCTGGTTTTGGATTTGAGACCAGGAACCGTTAAATGAAGATTGGTTTCGGAGAGACAGTCAGACAGCGAGCTTCTTATGGCTGCAAGAACTTCACTGCGATCACTGAAACTCGAAATGCCCAGAGATGGCTGTTGCTGTTGTTGACTGAACATTGCTGAGACACAGATTTTTGGGTACTTCTTGGATTTCAATATTGATGTACATGACGATGATGATGAGGCGAAAGAGATTGAAGGGAACGACTGGGCGATTGAAGAGACATTCGAGGATAGGGTTTTGGGAGGGTTTATTCTTGGTACGCACTGAGTCATTATTGTTTCTGAATGTTTATTCTCGGAGACATTTACATGATGCGGTGTTAAGGTGACGAGCTGCGACTCACTGATTCACTCGTTCTCCTCTCGTATACGATGATTGGTGATTGATTCTGTAGTTTATGAGTGTGTTTGGCCTAGGATTGTTTTGATTTTTATGGTTCTCTAGTTTTTTTAAAAAAAAATTAATGTAAAAAATTATGAAAAAAAACTAATTAATTACAATAAAAATCCAAACAAATGAGTTTTTTTTAAAAATTTTAAATAAAAAATTTTTAAAAAAAATTAATTCAAACACAAGCTAATAGTATATATTTATATTTTTTTAAAAATTTATAAATAAAAAATCCTTGTAATCATTCATTGGTTAAGAAATACAAAATATATAATATATAGACATCAGTGTAAAATATTTATATATATTAAACCAAAAAAAAATTTACCACGAGAGCTCTCAGCGCCGCTTGTCAATTCTTAAAAAATTTATCTTAGATTTTTTATTTTTAAAACTAAAAAATATTTAAGAAATATTCAAAAGAAAATCTATTAGATAATTTCTCTCATAATTTGGGTGATTAATTTACTTCTTATCCTTCTTCATATTTAAATTCTCATTAAAAATATTTTAAAAATATCCTATTAGATAATTCATTCCATAATTTATAGGATTAGGTTACTTCTTTATCATTTTTCAGATTTAATTTTTACTAAATTTATTCAATATTTATTATTCTAATATTATTCTTTGGATTAAACTCTATTTATTATTTTGAATATAATAAAAAAATGAAATTTTCAGCCAAATATCTCAAAAAATAAGTTTTAAAGTACAAGATCCATCAATAAAATTTTTAACGCGTGAGGTACAATTGCCTACAATACAAATAAATTTAACGCAAATAGATAAATTTATCTGTTTAGTAAAACAAGAACAATTTGACAGATAAATTTATATTTTTGCTTATTTATGCAAAATAAATAAATTTATCTGTATACTTTATACGTAATTTAAAAAAACATAATATTCATTATACATATAAATTTATCTATACGCTTATTTATGCAAAACAGATAAATTTATCGGTGTACTTTATACATATTTTAAAATTGCACAGATAAATTTATTTTTTTTAGAATTCAATTAAATCTCGCGCATTAAAATTTTTTTATGATAGATGAAAAATAAAACAGACGCTACTTTAAGGTCCTAAGACTAATTTTTTGTAAAAAAATCTACTTGTTAACTCATTTTTTAATTTGCATGGCTATTATTATTTAAAAAAATTCTATTTATACTATCTACATCTATATCTATATACATATTAACAAAATGAGGTTTTGGTGAGGAGCCTTTTAGGAGTTCCAAAACTTAAATTTTAATTTTTTAAAATTTTAAGTTAAAAATTATTTATAAAATATGTGATTGGCTAATAGATTTAAAAATAAATATTTAAATTTTAAATTTTAAAAATAAAATATCTTATTTGAAGTTACTAAAATGGAATTTAGAAGGTTTTCAAATTTAGAATCACACACTCATTCCAACTTCCGATAACTCCAAAAATTAAATCTTAATTTTCTAAAATTTTAAATTAAAAACTATTTACAAATTATGTGATTGGCTAATAAATTTAAAATCCAATATTAAAATTTAAATTTTGAAAATAAAATATATTTTTTGAAGTTTTTAAAACAGAATTTAGAAGATCTTCAAATTTAGAATATCTCTCACTCATTCCAACTTTCGATTGCACTAGATAAAAGAAATTTTAGATTTCTTTTAATTTAATAAAGATTTCTTTCGTAATTCCGAATCTATCTAAGCATTTAGAATGTTTTAAAATTCAAAATCCCTCTCTCAACCCAACTTCCTATTGCACTAGATAAACGGAATTTTAGAATTCTTTTAATTTAATAAGATTTCTTTTCATAATTCTGAATCTATATAAACTAGTATTCTAAATCAGTCTCTCTCACTCCGAATCTCTCTTCCTCTCCATCCAAATATATTTCCAGCCACTGACGCCTATATTTTTTTTTCACCGCCGCCATAGGTGACACTGCCACCGATGTAGGCATAGATGCTGTCCAGAGACACTTCATGTTAAAAAGAATTTTAGATTTCTTTTAATTTAATAATATTTCTTTTCATAATTTCATATCTATATAAACCAGTGTTCTAAATCAGTCTCTCTCACTCCGAATCTCTCTTCCTCTCCATCCAAATATATTTTCAGCCACTAACGCCTACATTCCTTTTTCACCGCGCGCCATAGGTGACGCTGCCACCGATGTAGGTATAGATGCTGTCCAGAGGCACTTCATGTTAAAAGGAATTTTAGATTTCTTTTAATTTAATAATATTTCTTTTCATAATTTCGAATCTATATAAATCAGTGTTCTAAATCAGTCTCTCTCACTCCGAATCTCTCTTCCTCTCCATCCAAATATATTTTCAGCCACTGACACCTAGATTCCTTTTTCACCGCCGTCATAAGTGACGCTGCCACCGATGTAGGCATAGATGCTGGTGAGAGGCACTTCATGTAAAAAAATGAGTAAATATCATTTTCCAACCCACCATCTCTCTCTCTCTCTCCATATATCCATATTTCAAGTTTTGTGATTTGATCTGTTGTGATTGTTTCAGTTTTTTACTCTCTCTCTCCCTCTCTCTCCCCATATATCCATATTTCGAGTTTTGTGGCTTGGTCTGTTGTGATTGTTTTGATTTTTTAATCTGTTGTGATTATTGTGGTTTTGGTAATGTTCGTTGTTTATGGATGAAATTTTTTTAGGAGGTGATTAGGATGTGAGAGAGAAAATGTTGATTTTATAGCTATTTTTTACTTTTGTGTTTTTTTTTAAATATTTTTTTAATTTTTGATTTTTTTAAAAATTGTTATGATCAGATGAATAAAAAAATATAAAAAATAATTCTTTTTTTTTTAGTAGATGATTAGGATATGAGAGAGAGCTTGTTTATGACTGAATTCTTTTTAGTAGGTGATTAAGATATAAGAGAGGGAATGATGATTTTATAACTTTTGTATACTTTTGGTTTTTTGAATTTTTTTTTATTTTTTATTTTTTAAAATTGTTCTAATGAAGTGAATAAAAAAATATAAAAAACAATTCTTCAAGTTTTATGATTGAAATCTTCTTTTAATAGGTGATTAGGACGTGAGAGAGAACGTCCGTTTAATAACTTTTGTTTACTTCATTTTTTTTTACTTTTTAAAATTTTTTCATTAAAATTTTTTATTTTTTCAAATTGTTATTATTAGATGAATCAAAAAAATTAAAAATAAAAAAATTGGATTTTATGACTGAAATATTGTTTAGCAGGTGATTAAGATGTGAAAGAGAGAAGATCGGGCTTTGATAATGTTAATTTCATCCCATAATATTGCTACTTAGTTTGCAAATGTTATTTCTACTTGAATATGTTTACACTATATTTTATAATTTTTTGTTAAGAATATTATTTTTATTTAATAACCTACTATATTTTATAAAAATTTAATAAAAAATAATTATGTATTTAAAATGCACATATTAAATATACTTGATTAATGGTAAGTAGCGCCTCAAAAGAAAACTAGTGATTAGAAGAAGTTGCATGCTTAAGTAGTGGGAGAGACATATAATGAGGAGTTAATAGCAATTGCACGAAGTTACGTATAGAGTTTTCTATAAATATTAGTATGATAAGCATTATAAAGGATTTTCACACAACTTGACAGACTGTCTCTATTTTTTTTTATTACTTATTTTTCTTGTAATTTTCTTTTCAAGTCTATAGGAATAGTTTGTAGTCTTTGTAGTTTTTGTAATCAGTTCTCCATCAAAGTAATAAAAATATATTTTTATTATTTTTCATTGCATTCTTTATAATTTTTCTGGCGAAATCCTAAAATAAGGCAAATGACCAAAAGCAATTACTTGATAGTTTTAAAGAAATTTTCTCTTTCGAAGGAGATCAATGTTGGAATTTTTATGAATTCATTGGCCATTAAATTTCATAATTCAATAGCAGAATTCAATTGCAATTGAATTGGCCATTCAATTGGCAATTGAATCGGCCATTCAATTGGCAATTGAATCCTGAGAATCAATACCATTCATGGCTATTGATTCTCCTGAAACCCCCTCCATAATGGAAGACATATATATACTGTCATTCCTTTCAGTATTCAAAGGCAGAGGTAACAAGAGACGGAACAAATAAAAATAGACAGTAAGGTGAGAAAGTAGATATACAACTCAGAGTATATTACAAGCTATAAGAGAGAGAAAGACAGACGGAGTACGTTTGTAGCCGATCCTTGGTGGTGTTCCAACAATCGTGTAGCCGTTTTATTCTGGGAGAGTGGCGCCGGTGAAAAACCTACAACACCCTCGGTAGGCGGTGAATCATTCTTAAGGAAACTGCGTTTACAGGACTCGGTTTGCAAATTATATTCTTGATATTTCTGTTATTTTATTTTTCTGTAATTTTTTATTATTGTAATTGTTAAAAGTTAATAAAGATGTATTTTCTGGATCACCGAGCATGTATATATTTTATTTTGGCGTTGGTTTGTCTCCCAACAAAATTAAGAATGATTCAATTTTAAAAACCTGCTCGGTTTGGATCTTGTTTTCTTCTCCAGAAAATGCATGTTTATGCTTCTAACTTTTCTGTGAGTATGTACAGAATTATAGATTCTAAATCTTCGTTGAAAGATAAAAATATTATTTTGTTCAGGATAATATGTTCAGATTAATCCATATTGTGATTTTTTTTTGTCATAATCCAGTCGATTTCCTGATCTGTGAGAAATTTGGTCGGTTGTGTCGATACCTTTTCCTTTTGTGTCGACACTTCTTGACTTTTTTAGCCGTTTGTGTCGACACCTTTCTTTTTTGTGTCGACCCTTTTGTCTTGTGTCGACCCATTTTCTGATGGTGTCGACACTGATCCTTCTGTTGATGTTGAGCAGAACTCTCGGTTCTTTTGTGTTGATACCTTTCTCAGTTTGTGTCGACACATTTCTCTGGCTGAACTCTTTGTTTTTTTGTGTCAACACCTCTTTTAGTTTGTGTCGACACATTTACTGGTTGCTGTTTGTGTTGAACCTTTCGTTCTTTTGTGTCGACTCATTTCTCAGTTTGTGTCGGCCCCTAAGTTGTTTGTGTCGACCCCTAAGCTGTTTGTGCCGACCCCCAAGCCATTTGTGTCGACCCCTGAGTTGTTTGTGTCGACCATTGGGTTATTTGTGTCGACCCCTGGGCACTTTTCTACTGGTGTCAACCTCCTTTTTTCTCTTGTGTCGACCCTTTCTGTGATGCTTAACATAGATCTGATCGGCTAGGGCCGTAGGCAGCCGTGTGCGGCTGACCTTCTGGGGTTTGGTAGTACTTGCTATGAGCAATATTGCATACCGTTTTGGTTTCGAGGGCGCTATCCTCGAACTCCCGCCCGAGGCGCTGCCCCTGGGAACCCCACGACCTGACTGAGCAGGTCGATTCCCACTGAGGGCGCTGCCCTCAGACTCCCGCCTAGGGGCGCTGCCCCTAAGAACCCTGCTAGGGGGCACGGCCGCCTAGAACCCCCCAGGGGGAGCACTCCCTAGAACCCTGCAACATGATAGACTATGTTTGGGAGAATTAAGTTTAGATTGTTAATCTATTCTTAGTGTTGACATTGTAAAGATCTAATATGTGAAT
>JAOTRH010000027.1:12929416-12940243 GCA_034768845.1 Heliamphora exappendiculata
CAGAAAAATTGTGAATTGACTATGATTTCTCAAAATATATTTTGTTTTCTCTAGAAGACCGGGATATCTTGGAAAGGAGAGGGGCAATTCTGATAATATAAATGGTCAAAATTATAAAATAATAATTATGCAATTTTTCACTCTTCGCCTAACCACTCACTTTCTATTAAATTTTTTTTTTTTGGTTTAACACATGAGCCCTTCCAAGGAAGCCTGTGTATCGCCTAACCACTCACTTTCCATTACCTACAATCACTCTTAAATTATATGTATGAGTTACGCGGAAGTAAGCTTGTCAAGAGTAAAAAATAAGACTCCAAGTTTGCAGTTGGTTTTAATAATGATCTTAAGCTGTTTGTGATGAGTAATAATCTCACTTTATACATAACTTGTAATGTGTTATAACCTCTGTTTATACATAATTTTCGTATATTTTTATTGAATATATATATATATATATTAACTTCTTAAAACACCTAACACTACCAAATTATAATAAAACAAAGGAGATGTTGGAGTCAACTTACGCGTAACTTGATTACTCCTCTCTTTCGACCAGTCCGAGACATGCCATTCACGCTGAGACTAAGATACTCACAAGAAAAACTTATAGCCTGATCCTGAAAAATCGAGTAAACTGATCAAGAATACATGCTGTGGCATTCGAGGGACAGCACGCTACTGCGCCCTCGATGGGCACGACTCCCAATTATATTTTATAGTCATATTTGTTCACCATATAAAGAGCTCGTCGAATTTGATATTTATACAAAAATTGACGTTGGTCCAATATTTGTAGTTATATAATTAGAAAATGTTTATTTAACTATTTTTTAGAAATTATATTTACCAACAATTTTTTTTGGAAGTAACTAATAGTCAAATAGGTAACTGCAGATATCAAATTAACTTTGTTTTCTATATGAATAACAAACTTGACGAGTCCTATATATGGGGGTGTTTAGCAAAGCTTTCTTGCTACGATTTTTAGTTTTATGCTACTAATTTTAGTTATAAGTTACAATATATTTCAAACATGAACAATTTTTGCTACAAGTTATAATTTATAAATTACCAGTTTCAGCAATGCCAAACACTACTAATAAATGATTTTGATCATAAAAGTATTTTCAGAAACTGTACCCATTAAGAGCACAACATCGTGATATCTTTCAAAAGGTACAACACAACTAATATTCCAAATAAACCCAACTCACCCACCAACCAGACTAAACCCTCGTAGTCATAATAAAAAAATACAAATCTAATTTTCTAGTGACTGTACCAACATCCACCAAAGGGATTAAGCAACGTAGATAAAGCCCAGTAGTGAGAAAATCAATTTGTGTCTTGAAGAAAACTTTTATTTATTTGAAAGGGCAAGAAGAATCTTCTTATCCATAGAGTCCCTCCTTCACAGCAGCAGTGGCCCGCTCAATGAATGAATGAGTCATGAGGGGGGAGATGGCAATCCCTCACCCACTACTGGGGCTTTTGTGGGAAGACGAAAGAACATTTGGGGGGTTTGGTCCACCTTCTTCACCTATAATATGGTTTTCTAGACACCAAACAAAAGGCCAAACTTGCTTTTTCCATCCTTCATTCACTTCAATTTGCCACCCTCACATCCCACTTTCATCATATCATTTGCTTTTACCGTCCTTCCACAGGGGTCTCTGCCCATACCAACAAATCGTCCGACTTGGATCCCTTGAATCACACCTTACTATGTGATTAGGTGAGCTTCATTCTCAACACATCAAGAAATTCTTTAAAATTAAAAAACAAAATCGTGTGTGTGATGCGTGGTGGGGTGCAAAATGAACAATATTTTTAATGTAAATAGTTTATTTTTATTTGATTTCACTCGTTAAGAGATGATGTAAAGAATATGAATCTTATTTCGCTTTTATAATCTCTCAACGCACCTTATGATATAAGTTTCACCTTACCCATTAAGAAACTTTTTTCCAATGTAAAATAGCAAAATAGTACCAATTTCTTTTTTAAAAAATAAAACAGTGTGTACCATATATGGTGGCGTTTGACATTGCTGTAACTAATAGTTTATAAATTGTAACTTATAGTAAAAATTTTAAGTGATTGATAAAAATTATATCTTTTAGTTAAAATAAAAAAAATAATTATAAATTATAACAAAAATTGTAAGTATTTAAAAAAATTTATAACTTATAATTATAATTAGTAATAGAAAGTTCAAAAACTATTAACAGTAATTTTGTTAAACACACATACACACATATATATATATATATATATAAAATTTTTGAACGCTCTTTTCTTGTAAGTTGATTTTCAGAGACAAATTTTACTCAAAGACTTGAATTATTTGATATCAAATCATCCATCATACCAAATATGAGATCCAACGCAATTTATATGAGCATGGAATCGTATAAATTGCCAATTTGTGATCAAAGTCACATAGGAAACAAACTATACACTTGATTAAAATTAATTACTGCCGTGAAACAATACAATGTCAAGTTATTAAATTATAATAAGTGAGTACAATCGTCAAAAGAAAAAATATCCACAATCAAATTAGAAATAAAGTAAACAACTGAGACATCGATTATAAAATAATGTGATGACATGTTACGATCACGTCTCACATCAACTAAAAGAAAGAAATAACCAAAGTGTATATAAACATATTGAAGATCCTCCTTTTGCAAGTCAATTTTTAAGAATAGATCCTACTCAAAATTATATATATTGAGAATTTTGGTTCAAATCTAATTTGAGTTAGTATAGATTTTTAATCTATCATGATTACTAAATTTAAAAAGTTTTGAAAAATATGAATTTACAATTGTTTAATTAGTTTTGAACTCGACTAACACAAGTATAATTACAATATGTCTATTTTCTCTTCTATAAATATAAATGTAGTATCAGATTATTTTGTGTACAAATTATTTGATAGAAGAATTTATGAGAGTTCAGTAATTTGTAATCGTTTATCCACATATTGAATTCTGCTGTCTGTGGGCTTAAGTAAATTGCCGAAACATGTAAAATTCGTCTTTTTAAATTTATTTGTGATTATTCTAAACTTTCTTGCACAACAAGTAGTTATTTGGAGCATAAAAGCGATTATTTGTGGTGGAGCGATTGTTGATGGGTTAACCTGTTAAGGATTTTATTTGTTTGGTTCAGGTTGATTATTTGTATTTTTAATTTATATTTAATGAGTCATCTATTTGAATTCTCTAAAAAAATCAAATATTTGAGAGCTTTGTAAAGAATATAATCTGTTTTGTTCGTCTGAAAAAATCTATTTTATTCATTAGTAAAAGTTCAATCTTCAGGTGGAGTTTGTTTTTGGATGAAATTCGTCCTCAGATGAAGTTTATTAATTAATAAATTTTGTATTAGTTATCCAATTCATTTGTTAATGGAGGATATACTGACTATTTGGATGATAAGAAGTGTCATTTGGATCAAATTTTAACACAGCTTGAACTTGACAAAATTTGGATGCATCTGATGACAGTATTATTTTGTCAATATGTCTAATTTAAAATTTTAATCACCCTAGACAAATTTGACACCACAAAGTGCATTTGAATGCAAAGTTTATCTGTTAATTTGTTTGATTCAAAAATTTAAGTACTTTTAGTGCATTTGATGATAGTGTTGATATGTTGATTAAGTCCCTTTTCTCTCCTATAAATAAGAATGTAATATCAGATTATTTTGTGTTTAAGTTATTTGAAAGGAGAATTTGTGAGAATTGAGTAATTTAAAATCGTTTCTCCACATATTGAATTCTACTGTCCGTGAACGTAGGTAAATTGCCGAACCACGTAAAATCTGTACTTTTGAATTTGTTTGTGATTATTCTGAACTTCTTACGCAACAATATATGATGGGGATATAGAAGATTGGATTCAGATTTAAATTTACCCGTCTCAAGTTCACCAAAAACATGACCAATCCAATCCATGTTGAAAGAGAAATGCCCCGACTGATCAAATGGCTGTAAGGTCAGCTGATTAGGTTACAACAAATGATTTCCATAGTGAATTGGGAGGAAACGAAAGTTGGAGGAAGAGCGGCTTCACCGTGCTTGGTCAGATAAGCAAGTATCCTACATAGTGCATCTTAGTGCGCGTCACAGATAATCATGAGATAGTTGTAACCAATTACACGTGGCATTTGGGGCATACGCCACGAGAGCTCAAAATAAAAGAGGACCGAGCGAACTGAAAGATACGTCTTTTCTGTGAATATTCTCCCTAACTTCACTTTCAAGCAAAACTCAAAAACTGACTTGCTCATCGGAGAGGTCACGCCAGAGTCCTTTCGGTGCCCTTTCTAACGAGGTGTTCATCATTTCCAGGGTTAAGAATTGCTCGTGGCAATCGTACGAAGACTAGACACCATCAATATATATATATATATATCTATATATAGAGAGAGAGAGAGAGAGGTCATCAGAATGTCAGGTCCCACTTCCAACAGGTAAAAAAGATATGCTACTTGAAACCGATCAAGAACTCTAGGTAGCAGATAACAATTGCAGGGTAAAAACGCCCAAACTGCGTCCAAAAGATCAAAGCAAGAAATCATCATAAAGGTACACTCCCTAATCTCTGTGAACTTTATTCGATCCTTTTTCCGTGTGGAGGGTGAGGTTCTCTAAAATGCATGTGAGAGAGAATCAGGACCATCCATAGGGTAGGAAAAAGTAGGGGTAACCCTAATCTCCTAAATGGATCCCACACGGAGGAAAAAGAAGAGAGGAGGGGTTCTGCAATGTGTACTTGGACAGACTTTCTTCATATCATGAATGGGCCTCTCACTATCCAATTGATCATTCCACATTCAAAAATAAAAAGGCAAGACACCCCTATCCAACTTGCATCTGATCCATAAGTATTCTGCATTTATTACCCATGTCGGATTTTTGGTATAACTGAAATTATAAACTTATAAATTATAGTTAAAATATGTGATTATGACTTCGAACAGAAGCTGCAAATGTTTATGCCAATAGAAGGATTGATTTATAATCAAAAGTTACAGGCAAAGGGATATAAGCACATTTATTTGAATAATATATGCACGCTTATTTAATTTTTTTCAAACTTTTTTATTGAGCCATAAGCTAAAAGTTGGAACAAAAAAAAAAAAATAACAAACACCCATAACAACAATAAATTCAACAGTGAAGGAGCTAAGAACAACACATTTGACAAAAAGAACACAATCGTTTCTAAAGAAAGAACGATGTATCATTATGGGCTAGTTCTCACCAGCTACAGTTTTTAAGTTCTTAGAAATGACACTCTGAATGAAAATGAGCAGAACTCAATTCTACTAAAAGAGAGTAATAGATCTTTCGCCCGTGGCCCCAAACAAATAGTTTCTGAATTTCAGTATCTCAATCTCCAATTCTTCAGGACCCTCAAACCAATTTGATCCGTTGTTATGTAACGAATATCTAATCAATCTTTAAATGAAGCTCAACGATCCCCTCCCTCGCTAACTCCTCTAGAATCCTTCATTTATGAAATGAATTTGAAATCAAAAGAGAAACATAAAATTTAAATGCGTACCAACACAATAACATTGGATGGTTGAATCCCTGCAGAGACATCCATCTTCAACATTAAACTCATTTCTCTATAAACCATATGGAAGAAGCAAAGCATAAACATGTTCTTCAGAGAGCTTGTGCTTCAATGCCAGTCTAAGAGCTAGCTGAAGCCAAGAACACAAGTGGCATTCTTGTTTCTGTCGGAGAGTACAAGAACTCGTGGTTTATGAAGCCACCCATTGTGTTCATTTCCCACAAAAAAGTTTTCTTCCTCCTCAGACGCCACTGCAACAGATGAAAGAGTTTCCCATATTGCAAGTTTTACAGGATTGACACAAATCTCGGTGCATCAGCCCTTGGTCCCTCAAGGGACCTATACATGTATAATATGTCAACAAAGTCATCCTTCACCTCTTCCTCCTCATTCCCATTTATCACTTCCACCACCAGATGGGGCATTTGTTGAGCAATCTGCTTACAACCACGGCGAGTTAACCTACACGAAGACATCCATAGAAATCTCATATTGTAATAGTGGTGCAAACCAGAATGCAAAGCTGAATCTCCAAATGGGCTATCTCTGATCTCAAGCTTCTGCAACCTAGGGCAACCCTCAAGCACATATTTCAGTCCCGTATCGCTATCTCCAGCAAAAGCAACCGACAAGGTCCTAACCAGCTTCCCGTATTGTCCAATGTAACTGAAAGCCCGATCAGTTAGTAAACCAGAAATGGCAAGTCGGGTAAGCTTCTTACAGTTTTTGACAATGGCTCCAAATCCCTCGTCCATCGGTTCTCTGGTAATGTGGTCAGGCCGACGTCGCCCCATTATACAAAGACGGAAAACCAAAAGATCCGGACAGTTCTCTGACAAGGCTATTACTGCTGCATTTGTCATTCGCTGGCAAAAGTATAGAATTGATTGCAGTTTCCTACACCCCTCGGAAATTGCAAGGAGACCCACTTCAGAAACGGGCCCCTCGCTCTCCTCCCGAGCATCGATAGGGAAAACTCGAAGCTCACGAAGATCCTTACATGTTGCAGCCACCGTCTGAAGTCCTTCATCACATACCGAATCCAGCACCTGCAGACACAGAAAGCAAGCTTCACTACTGAAACCTAAGTCACAAAATTAATTATAGCATAGGGATAAACACCATGTACCCAAAAATTCTGGAGTTTATGGCAGTAGCATATGACTGATCTAAGTTGTTCAGCACTGATGTTGGCATAACTAAAATTAAGTGAGGTGAGGTTAGCACAGACTGGGTAGATTGCAGGCAAATAATCCGGTATAATTTCTCTAAATCCCGAAAGACAAACTAGTGATTTGCAAGCACCAAAAGCAGAGCTGTAATCCGGTTCCTGATCACCTTGAGCAACAATCTCTGAAGGGCTAAATGAACCAGTACCGAGATGTGTGAGCTGCGGAGCCAGAATCATCAGACGGTAAAGCTGCCCTATGTTAACGTAACGATTAGTTCTAAGTTTCTTCAACGATGGAGATCTAGCCACCAGTTGCTCCAATGCCTCAAAATTTATAGGACATTCCACACAGTCGAAAATTAGAGACTCAAGACAAGTTTCACCCTCTG
Source organism: Heliamphora exappendiculata (assembly GCA_034768845.1). Taxonomy (NCBI): domain Eukaryota; kingdom Viridiplantae; phylum Streptophyta; class Magnoliopsida; order Ericales; family Sarraceniaceae; genus Heliamphora; species Heliamphora exappendiculata. The sequence goes on from JAOTRH010000027.1 coordinate 12,936,580, forward strand.
GGAAACAGGAAACCCAATCAACCTCATCATCCGCCACCTCAGCCTCTATCAGAACAAGTGCTCGAAGTTGCCTGAGACAAAAATCAGCACAAGGAAATCAAAATCTTTTCCCACTGATCTCGATTAAGCTCTTAACTGCCTTTCAAGCAATCTATTATCAGTTTCAGGTATATACAAAAGCACAATTGCGGGCAGTGAAAAACACAAGAAAACAATGTCCCAATGTAGATTCACAACATTTTAAGTTAGGCATCCAATTAGTTCCAACGAAAGTCACAATGTATAGTTAATTATACAGATTTGTTCACACAAGTCGATTCAAAACAATGACAGAGACAAAAAAAAAAAAAAATCATAAACGACACAAGCTTTCAATACTTCTATAGATCTTCGCCGTAAACACCAATCAGATAGAAGAAATTATCAGCACAGATTACAAAAAATAGCATTATGGAAAGATCTAAATGGCCATTGATAAATGAAATGAAAATCCTCTAGTTCAATTTATTACATTTGTAACGTGCATATACGCACTGACCTGCACTTGCTGGCAACCACCGCGAGCCCACTGGTACCGAATCCGTCACAACAGACAAGCACGAGCTCTATAAAGAAGGGGAAATGAGCAAGCAGCCCTAGATCTTCGTCCCTGACGGACATGCGCTTGAGGCAGAGCTTCTCGAGGGCACGGTAGGATTGGCCCATGGCGGTAACCCATGGGGTGAAGTGCGCACCCCAATTGGGGGGCATGAGGTTGAAGTCGGCGAACCTCGGCTTGCCCTTGAGCGTCACCGCCCTCACCCGCCGGAACCGTTCCGTCACGCGGCGGGGCGACACCGCGTAGCAGTTCCCGATGAAGAGCTCCGACCGCGTTAGCGCCTCCGCCCTGTACCACGACTTGCAAACCAGCGACACAGCGTTGCGGTCTCGCCGAGACGACAAGAACAACAGCACGTTTTCCAGAACGTTCTCGAGGACCTGATCCGGAAACGGCGCCGCGTACTCCCCGCAGCCTCCGCCGGCGACGGCGCAACCACGGGACTTGCTAGATGACGGCGACGACGGCGAAGGCGTCTCGATGGCGCCGCCGCTTCCGCCGAGATCCGACGGCGACGCCCTCTCCTCGTCCTCCGACATTCAGGTGCGATCCTCTGTGTGTGTGTGTGTGTGTGTGTGTGTCTCCGATCTGTGGAAATCGTTGATATAATGAAAGATCGAATCTATTATCTCTTCCAGATCACAGAATCAAAGACTGATTGGGGGAAGGAAGAAGATGAAGAAGAAGATTGATTGTGAATTTGCATAGAGGTTGGATGACAAAAGATTCAAAAGAGCAGAGAGTGTCCAGAGAGTCCACACTGAGCTGTCTCTGTGTGTGTCTCTCTCTTTCTATCTTCTTTCTCTATCTATCCGTGCATTGGGATTCCCCCATTTCTCTTTCAATCCCTTTCTCTCTCTACCCTCGTCTGCAACATCCAATGGCTCTCCACTCTTCTCCTCCATTATTTGGAGACTTCCTTCAGAAAGCTTTTGTCTTTTTATTTTAGTTGTCTTTTAATTTGGATTTTGTGGAGTGATGATTACTACTTTTTTATGGAAGAACCCCCTTCTGTTTACCTACTTCTCACAACATACCCCCTTGCTCTTTTAAGATTTGCCATTTCAAACTTTGTTAAAAAAAAAATAACATGGGTTGCCCTTATTTTTCTTTTTAAGAACATAAATTAATAATGTAAGTAAAGATTTTCAAGAGAAATGGGTCAACCTACTTAGATGATCAATAGGAAAAGTTTTAAAAATAGAAACAAAGATTCTGTTTGGAATAATTGTTTATTTGTTTATTTAATTTTATTTATTTATTTTTTTAGAATTTTTTTTATTATTTAGTCAAATTATTATACTTTTAGACTTATTTTATGAGCAAAAGTTTTGTACTCGAGCTACTAAAGAGGTGAGTAGCTCAAGTCACGAGTGACTCAAATTATGAGTAGAAGTATTACATACGAGTAAGTCTACTCGAGTAACTCTACTGCACCCGAGTAACTCTACTGCACCCGAGTAATATTACCTGAGTAGCTCTACTGTAACCGAGTAGGTCGGGTATCGTATTTATCTCGAGAAGTTTCGCATTGACTTTTTTTTATTCTTATTCTTAATATTGGCTTACCCAAACTATCTGTCATAGTGGCTTGACCCATAATATGTTAATAGGCGACGACCTATCTACATTTTGCCTCTGCGCGCATGTGATATTATTTATAATATCGCGTGCGTGCACTTATTACCTAGTCGCTGTGACTCATCGTCTTCTTTAGCCAATGGTCGGCGCCATTACTTCGAGTATCCAGATGGTTGTTCCATTCTTCTCTATAAGCCTTTCTCCTAGTGATTCCTTTTTCTCCTCAATTTCCTTCTTTGGATCTACTAAAGGCTGTTGAGACTTTTGCTACATCAATGTGGAAGGAGCTTGGTTTGACTGGCGGCTTGATAGTATTATAGAGGTTTCGGGCCGCTTTAATCAGGGCTGAGAAGGTGGGTAAGTCAAGATTAATGAGATGAGCTATGTACTTTCGTAAGATCCCCTGAACACATGTCTGCACCAGGTGGGACTCACTACTCGGGTCATGACATTCAACAGCCAGATCTTGGAACCTTTTGACATACTTGAGCAAGTCAACTCCCAGCCTTTGCGTCTCTTGAATCAAGGTGAGCGTTGTTACTTTCTCATGTACTTGGAAGAAATTCGTATGGAACTTGTTGACCATATCTTCTCAGGTGATAATCGAACCTGGTGCAAGATTGATATACCAACTATACGCCTTGTCCGTCAGGAACTTTGAGAACTCCCGCAAGCGCAGTGTACGATCTCCTCCATATGCCCCCAAAGTTTCGACAAACCTGATTGCATGCTCTTTAACATTTTTCTTTCTTCCATCGAACTTTATGAACTTTGGGGCTATGTACCCTTTGGGGTAGGGGACCCTTAACAGATATAGCGGATAAGGCAGCTATATATTCAAATCTGGTAAGGATGACAATTGTCTCCTCGTTTTTTCTTGCTGAAACATTGCTTGGATATCCGCGATTGTAGAAAACTCGGCTTGGGTTCTTGGCATGAAAGGACTTGGGTGGGCTGATCCTCGTATTGTCATTGAGTCACTTGGGCTTGAGCCCGAATTTGTTTTGTGGGTGGCTGTTGACCCACCGGGGTCATCTGCGAGTCTGCAAGCGCTTCTTTTGCGGGTATCTTCTCAATTGGCCCATCCACCCGATTGGCGTTTGCCACTGCGGCTAGGACAGAATTCGTCAGCCCTGCTATTGCATTCAGAATACTGGTTTGGCCATCCTGGATGCTTTGTAGTGCGTCTAAGAACATATCATCGCGATTTTCACTGCGATATTGTTGCTTTGCTGTGGGCATGTGGTTATGCTCATTACTATAAGAATGTCCTTCTAACATGGTTGTTCTTGGCGTCGTATGTAGTCCGCTCTGTGTACTGACCATTCATAAATTCACCTCCCCAGTAGAGTCGCCAAATAATGTAGGGTTCTTTTGAAATAGACAAATAATAATCAATAATGGAGATGTGAATTATACGAAGTAGTCAGAAACACAGAACGAAGAGAGACAAGATTATGTGAAAGAGAAGGCTAATTGAGTATG
>JAOTRH010000027.1:12947139-12957174 GCA_034768845.1 Heliamphora exappendiculata
CCTTTTTTTTTGTTTTGGCTTTATCACCAACCTTGCTTCATCTGTTATTTTTTTCTTTCATTATTTTCTGAATCTCTTTTTGTGTTTCTTGTTTGAAATATATGCCTGTTTTATTATATAAGTGAAGAGTTGATATCGTTCATTTAAAGTAATCAGTGATGGAGTTATATATATTTCTCCTCTAGTGTATGTAATACTCTGAGGCACTAGTATGGATACGGTACGATATGGGTACACCAGTAAAATATAACAAATAGCAAGCGAGTATGGTCATAAATTTCTTTCTTTCTTTTATCTAAAGTATTTTTTTACTATTGCAATATACACACACACACAAACACAAAATTCAAAACTATTTTTAGTAATTAATAAAACTATACAAGAAAATCAAGAGTCCATTCATCTACTTATTAATATTTAACATAGATTGGAGTTTCAAATGTTGTGATGGAGTCAACTGGTGTAGTCAACCTCTCCATACCAGAGTTCTGTTCAAACCTTAGCCCTAATGTATAATGATTTGTGATTGTTCTATATTCTTATGTGACTTTAGTTACTTGCTAAACCCTTTAACTTATTTTATATAAAAAGTCGCATCAAAGTTATTCATTTTGGTACCTTTTAATTTTTAAAATTTCACACAATGCCCCAATGTATCCACTTACATACCAATCGGAATTTGAAACGTAGCCTAGTTGTGCCCAAATACCAAAATCATGTTCGAAAGCACCCGATACCTTATTGGCTTACTTGGTACTCATCTTTGTTTTAGAGCCATACCTATATCGAATACATACTCAAATACGATAAAGAGAATAAAACTACATTGAAATCCTAATTGTACAACTTTGGTATGATATCCTTCCAATGTGAATTCACGTAGAACATCACGTCACCATACAAACATGAGACACTGGATAAATACGAGGCTCAAACTAAGAAGTGTGACACCCCCTTGATAACCACTCTATGTGATGACAGCTCAATCCCTACACTATAGGAATGCTATTATCATTCTTAGCAATAGCAAGGACGTGAGTGAGTTTAGCTACATTCGAGAAAAAGGGAGGCATGTGTTGTTAATTTCCTTTTGTCCTCTTAAAGCAGTACGTGCCGGTACACCTATGGAAACATTTTTGAAGTACATGTGCCTCATATTGTGATATCAAATGTGAATTTCTTAGTAATTTCCTCCTGCTTTTTGTGGGTAAGAACATTTTTCTTCGAGTGAACTCCACTTCGGTGGCCTAGGAATGGGTGCTTCCAATCGAACCCCACTTGCTCGCACAGGAGGTGTTAGCTCCAAACCAAACTAACCCCAATCTACTCTTCTCGCTCAAGGTCACCCACTTGAGCCATTTCCATCTTTATTGTGGCTTAATGAATAGAGTTGAGAGCTTGTCAGAATTGTTTGAGTTGCTCGATCCTTGAAGTGACTCCACTCTTACCAACCTTAGAGAGAAAGAAGCGTTTACTCAAGAGACAACAAGAATACCAACCACTATGAGGATTACAATGCTCTAACGCCCGACAATGGACATAGAATGTGCTCCCTCACGGTCTCACCTTGTTGGGCATTAAAGACTTCTGTCAACCATTGACCTTGCTAGTATGCTCAGGTTGTTGTTTCAAGGGAAAAGTCTCATTTGTCTCTGTGATAGTGCAATTTGGGCTCTCTTATCTCCTATATAATAGAGTCCATGCTCTTTCTTCACAAGTTACTCCTAATCAAGCGCGTACCATCTCTCTCTTCCACCTCTAGTGGTCCTGAACCATCAAGTGCTTTTCATCATTCTAGATCTCGGTCATTCTCTGCTACCCCAGACCAACTACCTACACTTTTTGATATAGCAACCTATATATATGATGTATATCTGTTGCAAACATATTTTTTTCCCAAGCAATGGACACAGAAATCTACAGGAAAAATGCACAGCAACAAACTCCAAAATGTTTATTTGCCAGGCTGTCCACCCAAACCAGAAGCAATTATAGATGCTATAACAAAACTCAGGCCATACTTGTTACCAAATACTTCTCCAAGCTATCGATAGAGAAATCGGCGAGAAAAATGGTTAGCAAGCAACTCTAACAACCAGGCAATTGTATTGTGGTTCAATGCTGATTTCCCTAGATGTAGAAAATATGACCAAGCAAACCAAAATAAAAACAGATGCAAGAAACAAAGATTGAAGACTATACAAGAACTTTTATTAATCTCCAAGATAAGTACAAAATACAATAAAGAGGTGTTAACACTCATATACGGTTTGCTTCGCAAAGTATTAAACACTTCTTGAAGAAGAGAAAAAGCTCACCTTGGGTGAAGTTTTGAATAATCTCTCTTGAAGAAAAGAAATATACATAAGTTATTCCTATGCCTACTCTTAGTCCTAGTTATAATCCATATGTAGGGTTGATGGAATGTGTAGATTCTTTTCTCCTCTGCCCCATTCCTATTTATAGGCTTTTATTGACAGTTGTTTCCAACACTTTGGGTGGTTTTGGTCAGTTCCCCATTTGATGTCTGCATAACTATTTATCAAGTGCAGGCATGCATGTTGTTGCCATGCATCCCCAATACAAAGACATGCTAATTTATCCCATATTCAGCCAAATGCCACATGTCTTATAATTGCCAAATATGTTGTAAAAACAGCTACCACTAACTTCCACTTCCATTCATGGGGAAAATTGCTACTCTATGATGACACATGGTCTTTTTAAAATAACTTCTATGAACCACCTTTTTTGTACAATGACATATGGCCTTCATATAACTTCTAGCAACCACCTCTTGGTCCTACCTCCAAGTCCCAAGAGTCCCCAAATGAAGTCCTTACAAGCTTTTGAACCATCAGATGCACCATTTTCGGTATCTAGACAGGATGTAATATTTTGGTGCAAACAATATCATATCCTTTTAACGGGAGCATAAAGTTTTATCAGATTGGCATTGAGGTTTACCTATGGATCTTCGTTCCGATGCTATGTTTAAGTAAAGAAGAGAAGAATGAGAGAACTTCAACCCAATGCTTTGATTATATTAACAAAATATATTGATCCATTGAATAAGTACCCTCAACATCCTCCAAAGAAGAAAGTGGAAACAATGAAATTCGAAGTAGCATAACTTGGGATAGAGCAAAAAATGGCTAAATCTGTGAGGTGTAAAAGCTGTTGAAATGTGAAAGAATGGGATTGAGCCCCATCATGGTCCTCCACCCCCACCCTCACCCAACTAATGACAGATAATGGCAAGATGTGCAATATTCTCACAGATCGAGTCAATATTATTATGTTAAGGCCCTGTTTGGATGGAGAATCACTTTTGGGCAATATATCATATACTTATTTTTTTATTTACATAATGGTTTTTCTTCTTCTTTCTCTATTTAGTTGCTTTGGCATTTTAATTGCATTCTTGGCTATTAAATTGATTATTATTACCTTTGTTTTCAGAATTCTTATGATGATGCAAACTGTTGCTTCTCACAAGGCTGAGAACCGAATGAGCTCTTCAGCTGTAGCAGCCTGCATGGCACCCTTACTTCTTCGCCCCCTTTTGGCTGGTGACTGTGAACTGGAACATGACTTTGATGTGGGTGGTGATGGTTCTGTTCAACTTCTGCAAGCAGCTGCCGCGGCTAACCATGCTCAAGCCATTGTTGTAACTCTACTAGAGGAGTACGAGAGCATATTTGGGGTATGCTCTATATGCTGTTGAACCTCTTTACCATGCAAGTTGTTACTTGGTTCCAGGATATAAAAATATTATAGTATAAACCTGCATTTGTATCTACTGTTGTAGCAGTTTTGGCTACAAGATTGTTGAAATTCTTTAAATATTCAAAGACCCCTCTGACTATCTCTACTCAATTTTCCTTCACAAAGTATTCCTTTGCTTGGAGAATCTCCAAAGCCATTTTCACCACAATTTGATTTTAGAAACCCAAGTTTTTGAACCCTTACCTGCTACTTTTAACTAAGGAACAGACCTCAATCCACTCCACTAAGTGGCACTTAAAAACTCACCTATATGCAGTGAACAAGATTTCGTTTTGTTTCCACTAAAAAGGCCGAAATGTTTCCATTTCCTAGAAAACTGGAAGGAAATAGCAGTGGAATATGAAATTTCAATGTTTCCATCGAAACAGAACAGAACACTATGAAACATGCCGAAACAATGTGTTGTCTCAACAAGGAATATACAACAATAATCATTTTTATTTCTCTCTTTTTATTGAGAGAGAGAGAGAGAGAGGAAAACAGTAAAAAAATCTTTAAATTTATTAGAGAAGAGGATAAATTAGAAAGGAGATAATGAGAGAGAGAGAGAGAGAGATTTGCCTCTTTTTTATTACTTTTCTTCCCTTTAATTTTATTGGATTTTGTTTAATTAATTAGAGTTAGTTGGGTGGGTCCTGTTTAATTAATTTTATTAGGTTTTGTTTATGTAGATAGTTGTATTTATTTAGTTTAATATCATGTATTAGTTAGGTTGGTGTATTTATTTAGTATGCAAAGATTTGTTTAAAATTATTATAATGTCAAATGCAACATGAGTTATTATACTATATAGCCCTTAAACATGTTCAATTGTTTGCTAGTTAGCCTTAGAAACACATAAAATTATACTTTAGTCCATGTTTACTAATGTTTCCATATGTTTTCATTTTTTTTCTCCGTTTCCATTGTGTTTTGTGTTTCTAAAGAGTTTCCCAAAAATTTCGTTTCCAAAACAAATCCACCAAAACGAAATGTTGATTCTTGCCTGTATACCCTTCTCATAAGAAATCCTCTTGAGCTTCTCTAACCTTTTATCTATAGAAGCTGTAGGGACAGTAGGAAAAGTTAAGTTGGAAGTCTTGATTGCATACCCTAGTAAATCCTAACCACTTGGCAAGTGTGCCATCATTCTTTTGAATAATCAACTTTGCTCTAAAAGAAGATCCCACTGGTGACCTCAAATATGTCAAAATAAAAGAAAGCCATCTTGATGCCCTTTCACCGATAAGAAGCTTTCCGTCACCACCACCTCACAAACCATAATCAACTCACTCTTTTGTGACCTCAAATATGTCAAAATAAAAGAAAGCCATCTTGATGCCCTTTCACTGATAAGAAGCTTTCCGTCACCACCGCCTCACAAACCATAATCAACTCACCCTTTCCTAGATTTACCTTAAGTTCAGAAATTGCTGCAAACAGAAAGAACTCACCTCAAACATATCAACTGTCCTGCCCCATTGTCATGGAAGATAATGGAATCAGCTGTCCTGGGTGCCAAAACCATTCAAATTGGTTAGTGCAGAATCACTTGGTGTGACCATACCACACCCTTAATAAGGAGTTTGAGCAAGTGAACTTGCAGATTGTGTATTTTTAAATACCAATAAATCCTCCTCTCATGTAAACATTACATAAAAACATTTGGAATATAAAAACTCCCATGTGAAAAAAATTAAAAATTAAGTCAATGCTCCTTGGTTACTACAACTTTCGAGGCGTCATATCTTTTCTTGTCAAACAATGCTGGTCTAACACAAATAGTATAGCTGCTGGCACGTGATCTTGAAAAAAGGGGTGTGGTTCCTGGTTCCTAGTTCCTGGTTCCTTATTGAATTTTACTATGGTTAAAAGACACTGGAGAAAGAAAAAGAAAAAACTCTTATACTCATTTCAAGAATGTTTCAACTTACTAATTGTTATCATTGAAGATATTATAAAAAAGAGTAGAAAGTCGATCCCTATTAGGGTTGTATAAAAATGTGGGTTCAGACTACAAAATATATTATTGCTTAAGGGTTTGACAAAAGAGAATGGGAAAAGTTTCAACACACACCCCATGTTTTGGGGTGTATAGTATGCTCTTATGAGATTTCATGGTTGAAATTATGAATATCTGTGGTTAAAATTATGAAATATCAAATAAAACATTGTGGGTTATAAATCATGTGGTTTTTGGTTATGGTTAAATTTTTGAATTTTTGTGGTTCTGATTTATGAATCCGTGTGGTTTTCTAATTATGAATCTTTGTGGTTTAGTTATGAAATTTATATAGTAAAATTTAGAAAGTGCAGATTATACACTCCAAACATGGGGTGCATATTGAAGCTTTTTCCAAATAGAATAGTTGGTTAAGAATTGTTTTATTGTGGTAACTTGCGAGTTTAATATGTTGAGAATGTCGATAAAATGAATAAGCAATTAACCCCAAGGGGTAGATCAGTTGGTAAGAGATCACACTTAATGAAGTAGACGACTTCAGTTCAACTTCTCTCAACCTCTTGGGCCACCTGCACAAGATAATCATGGTTCTCATGAGTTTTGACTTTGTTTTTTTATATGCGTGGAGGGTCATATATAGACCCGGAGTTTTCCCATAAGGGCCTCATCATAGAAAAAGAAGCAATTGCAGGGTAAAAAGGCTCCATCCTTCGTGACTTATAAGCTCGTTCAAGTTAGTGTTGGATTTTGAACACAACACAACAAGCTTTAATCCCAATTACTTGGAGTCAATCAGTCAAATATGTTCATCTAGCTTCTCCGGTTGGCTCAAAATAGACTTCGAAACCATGTCCAGGTTATATCAATTCCTCTTTAGCTATCCTTAACTCATGTTCTCTTTGGAATTCATTATCCTTTGGGGACTTCCGACACTTACGAAGTCATTTCCCCAGTTCTTCCTACTCAACAGTACAAAATATCAACAATAAATTACCTCATGATTTCTTTAATAGCCATGGATTGTGTACTAAGGTTGTTTAAAGTGCTATTAAGATAATAAAGGCGGATCTTTTTGCATGCTTATTATTTGTTAACTATAGTTTAACAAGTGTTTTTACTTTCTCTTCACACTTCTATGCACGATTTGATTATAACCTAAACTAGATTTGTTGTTTGGGAAGTTTTTTGTTTGTGGAGTTTTTTTTTTATGGTGGGGGGTTCTCCCTCTTTTATCTTTTTTGATTTCTAATTAAGTAGTATAATTGTTTGCAGGAAGGTACCATGGCAACTGAATTATACTCTGACTCAGAAGAGAGTGGAAGTGAGAGTGAGGAGTTAACTGATGATGATGAAACCATTGAAGATGATGGAGATGAAGATGAAGATGAAAGTGGAACAGAGGACTTGGATGCAAATGCAGACGCAGATGAAGATTTTGAATATCCACCTAATGAAACGCATAGTGAGACTAACGACATTGGTGATGATGATATTAATGATCATAAGGCTAGTTCTTGTACTTCTAAACTTGAGTATTTATTCACACATTAAGATGGTAATAAATCTAAGTAATAGCTTAATATGCTCTTGGATTTTCTATGCCAATCACTTTTAGTGATCATTAAGATATTCAATGTTCCTTTCTGATAACTTGATGATTTGCATATTGGGTAATTGTCATCCTAAGTCTTAATATGCACATATAGACCTTTAAGTATTATCTCAATCTTTATTTCATTTTCGTGCTTATTTTGAAAGAAGACAGATAGTTAGTTACCTCTGCTAGATTGGTTTCTTGTCTTTATCTTTTCTATTGCTCTCTGCAGATTGTTATAGTGTCAACAAGTTTAGTACTGTTGGATAATTTGATATGTATTATTGGGTCTATTTTCTAATAACTTTTAGGACAATTAGTAACTTAATATGGTACCGAAGCTCTGATTTCAGGAGATTTTGGTTTCTAAGTCTTGAGATATGTGTTTTGTTTCCATGATATGTTTGTTATTATGCAGTATATTCTGTTTGTGTTGGTGCACTTGTTCAAATTATTTGTCTCTCTGCATGAGAATGGGATCGGACTTGAGCGTAGTTAGCAGGAGTGTTGGATACTTTAATATACATTGTTGGACCCATTTCTTAACAGTTTAAGTTTTTTGGACAATTGGTGACTTAACAAGTACCATGTGATTTCTGTGATTTATCCTCAACATTTTCTTTGGTATTGTTTAATTATTTTGTTATATAATTCTTCTTGAGTACATTTGCTGAATTGCCTTTCTGAGTTTCTATTCTCTTGCTGTTCCCTCTTCCAAACTAGTGTACTCACACTGACAACTTTGACGATGCAGGGTTCGGATGGCTGTAGCTTGGGTTACCAGTCTAATGAATCAAATGATGATCATAAAGCCTACCAGAAGTCATCGGTTGGCTCTCCTCAATATTTGTCAGCCCAACACGACAATGTACAAAGTAGTGAGAAATTTCCAAATCAAAGTAGCAATAATTCATCAATTCAGGCTATTGAGTCTAGCAAAGTATTAGGATATGATCCTGCAGGAATGAGTTTGGCTCATAAGTTAACTGTTAAGAGTTCATCTTCACACATTCAGAATCTTATGATATCAAACGGACCAGCACACGGTGCAAGGCGTGCTGCTGTTTGGGGACGCACCCCTGTGAGTATAAATTCTTGCTCTAGATTCATGATGTGGCTTTCTCCTTTTGTCTCCTTCTTTAGTAGTATAAGTACGTTCTCTAATTATGCTCACTGTGACAATAACGATGTAACTTCCTTTATGTTTTTGTATATTAGCCTCTATGAAATTTGTGAGGGGTATAATTTATTCTTGCTAGAAGGGCCTATTAATCTATCCACAGTATCAATTAATTTCATGGATTCTTTATTCTTGGCAGTGTAACTTCCTATTTTGTTGATATTGTAATTTTTTCCCCTTTTATGTATGCATATTCAGGCAAAGAAGAACCTATCCATGGAATCCATTGATCTTCCCTCTGAAGATGAGTAAGTAATACATCTAACATCTATTTAAACTTTTGAAGCAACAATCTAGTTTCATGTGTTTGTACAAAATTGTTGTAGTGATTGCTTTTGTATAGGTGTCATTTTTACGATGAACTCAGTACCGCCTCCACTATTTCTGAATCATTCATTGACTTCAATTGATAATTGTGGTAGATAGGTAATGGTTTAGGCAGGTTACAATATGTACCACTGCTTCAAGCCAAAAGGTGGCTTGTATGACTCAGAAATGACCTAAATTGGAATCTGTCCTACTAAATTTGGAGGAAACTCTTTGTTGATCTTCTCGATAGCAAATAGTGATTATCTGCAATATATTTTGTGAATTTTCACATAGTTCTCACTTCTCAAGCAAGAATCGAAAAGTTTATATCTGTTCTCATTTTGTTCCTGTTATTTTCGCCAATACTTTGTTCTTTGTATCACTACTCTAGGATCAGGTTTTGCTTTATGATAGATGTAAATACATGAAATAGTCCCACTACAAAGGTTGGAAAAGCATTTTGTAGTAAAAATGTGATGACTAGCAGACAAAGAAGAATCATGTAGCTTTGAAAAATGTTAGAAATTTGTCACACTCTCAGTATGATACCTTCTATCCAACCATGCGTCAGACACACATGTAATGACGCATGCCTTAAACATCATTGCATCAGCATACATACATCCATGTGTCAACCTTCAATGAACATGTATACAGTCCACCTGCTCAAGTCCTGCCGAATGAAATTAGAGGACCAACATCACCTTGTGTGTGCATAGTTGCCAACTCTGTCGTTGTGAAGCTCATTTTCTTGGCATTGCGTGGAAGACTAGAGTTTAGACCATCTTATGAGTTCATTATTGCTGTGGTTAGACAAACCTTACTTGTTACCATGTTTGCTAAACTGCGCATATCGTAATTCTTACCTTCGTAATTGTGGCAGTTGTATCGCACGCCTCATGACTCATTACTACAGTAGTTACACCTTGCAACTCTCAAAACTAGACTGAGAGGTGGGGCATATGTAGTTTGATTCATTTGACCCATAATTCTGGAATCTAGAGGATTTGTGGCTTGGAGGAAATATACAGAAGTTTAGATGAAACGATCCTGTGTGGGTAAATCACTCTTGGGCCAGCCCAACCGAGAGAGATATCACCCCTATCTTTATTTTGGAATCTTCCAAAACTCTGTGTCCTGCCAAGGTGTCACGGGGCGACTCTTTTTGGCGCAGCGGAATAGATCCCCGTGTGGCATCCGAACTCCACCAAGTCCGAATCC
>JAOTRH010000027.1:12957274-12967735 GCA_034768845.1 Heliamphora exappendiculata
CAGACACATTCTCAAGAGAAACTTTGAAGTTGGCCAAAGAGTTCTACTTTATAATTCCAGACTTCGCCTCTTCCCCGGAAAATTAAGATCTCAATGGTTTGGAGCATTCACAGTAACAAGAGTTTTTCCGTATGGTGTCGTTGAGGTGTCTAACGACTCAAAAGGCACATTCCAAGTTAATGGTCAACATCTAAAACCCTATTACGAAGGAGATTTCAGCAAGCAGAAGGTCTCCATTGATTTGCTTGATCAATGATTCAAAGAGTGATAAGTCAAGCTAAAGACTATAACCAAGCGCTTCTTGAGATTTTTTTTGTAGCACTTATGTGACACTTCTCCAGAGTTACCAATGCACTCATGCAACATTTTCAGAGAAGTTTATCTTACTCTTTTCATTTCTTTTAATTTTATTTATTTATTTATTTATTTATATATATATATATATATATATTTTTTATTTCTTTTAATTCTTCAAATTGGAGATAATGTGTTCTCTAAGTTTGAGGGTAGGGGTCATTTATTCCTTTTGAAAAAAAAAATTCCTTTTTTTTCGTTTGTTTTGGTTGATGATCACAAGCCTATGATATTACCTGATTGAAATTGAGTTAGAATTATGATCAATGCTAAATTTGTCATGTTTTATGCTTAGTTCTCTAGTGAGCTTAATTTATTTGGATTCCTTTGAACACTTTGTCACAATACCACGATCAATGAATTGTTCTATTGGCTTAGAGTATATTTATATGAATTTTCTAGCCTACCCTATTATTCATTTGTAGTCACCCCTTTAAGCTTTAACACATTGGCCATTTTTCTCTCTTTAACCCACATTCATCATACCTGTTAACCCATAAATATGCATTCTACCTTGTGTTTGGTTTAAAGAAAATTTGGTATTTGCTTAGTCATGGGAGAAGAGAAAAAGCTGATTAAAGAGTTAGAAGAGCAAGAGTAAGTTTGTTATTCTTTCAAAAAAACAATGGTGGAATAAACAAATGTGGACAAAGTCTATCTACTCCAATGTTTTGAGTTGCTTAGTAACTAGGGGTATTCATCACAAATGTTTACTCTTACGTCAAACAGCAACTAGAAATATGAGTATACGTCAAACAGCAACTAGAAATATGAGTATGCAAAGCACTTTAAGTATGTGACTTGCTGAGTAACCGGGTGCATTCATCACAAATGTTTGTATTCGCGTCAAAAGGTGAGTGACAACTTAAAGATAAAAAAAAGAAAAAAAGAAGAAAAAAGAATAGTTAGATGAATAAATTGCTCATAAGTGACTCTAGAGAGTATATGTAAATTCTTTTTCTCTCTCTTCATTGGTGAAGCTTGTGCTGAATTTTCTTACTTTGAATTCCATACCAATTTTTGCTTGATTTTCCATTGCCTAAAGCCGAATACTTTAAGCTTTTATGAAGACCTTTTGATCTTTGGTGATGTGTTTGTACTACATTAGTGGAGAGTTGATTTGAAAAATAGGCATATGTAGTTTGAGAAGTTCATTTTCATAAAGATCAATCATAATTAAATTGAGTTTTCATAAATTGATCCGAGCTGATAGAGTAGCAAGTTGAGATTGGTTACTCACACACGCACTCAAAGGTTTCCTTGTAAACTTGGGCATGCTCTTGAATTAATCTAAAAACTTGTTCAATATTTAGACTTTTCCTTGAATCATTTACTTGATGCAATCCATGAGGCAATCAATGTGAGAAATCAACCTTTTCTGTTTGTTTAATTTTTATTGTTCTTTTCTCTTTTCTTTTTGCTCGAGAACTAGCAAATCTTAAATTGGGGGTATTTGATGTGCTTAATTTCTATACAAGTTTTGTCATACTTTTACTCTTAATTTTATGCTAGTTGATGTTTAATTCTCTTATTTATTAGAGTTCTTATTTATTTATTTTGTTTGTTTTTGTTTAGGAATAAATCAATTGAATGATTGCTGAAATTGAGGAGGAAACTTTCCTTTCTTGGAATTCCTGAAACACCCTTCAGTATTTTGAGCGTAACTTTTGATAGAGAATTCAGATGAGATCGATCTTGGTATCTACGGAAAGCTAAGAGAAAATTCTACAACTCTTATGTTGAAAACTTTCCCAAATAATGACCATCTAAGGGAAAAAATTGACCGTGAAGTGAGAGGTCGAAAACTGCCTATTTGGGAATCCATTTTTTTGGGGGGAAAACAAAAAAATAAATAAGTTGGGTTTTGAGGAGGCAGGGGGAGGACGACCAGGGAGAAAAAAGAAAAGTTTTTTTTACCATAGAGAGGAATCCGAAGCGTGGAATGAAGTGAAGAAGACGGAGGCTGAATTGGAGTTTGTCAACAATTGAGATTCCCGATCTACATAGAGTTCCTTCTTAATTCTTTCATCTTCTCTTGGCACAATTTTTATTATGAATTCTAGAGTTATTATGACGTATTTTGATTTCATTATGGGCTAATTTCTATTGCTAAGGCTACGATGTAGCCTCTCCATGATAATTTCGAATCTTTTTACTATGTGATCAAGATTTTATCATTCCTTTTGAAGTATACATCATTGTATTTAATGCTTTCAATTATCTGGCCAATAGTTGAATGATTTGTCGTACGTTTTAATTCGAAAGATGATACATGTAGTTCAGCTTCGTATGACGTATGCCATAAATTGAACGAAAGACATGAATGTGCGAACGTGATTTGTGCGGCTTTTAGGTAAAAATATTATTAATCTTAATGTGCTCAATTGCTTCTAAATTCGCATAGATATATTGCGGGTTGTTGTATGTTGGGTAATTCTGAGTCTACTCGAGAGAGGGTCTTAGAGAAGTTAGAATATTACGCCGTCCAAAAGGTTGATAATTGATTGATTGCATGATTAGGATTTGGGATTAGATTGGTTAGGTGAGTCAGATGCCTTAGTATATTCTTTTTAGGTGAAATCTTCTTTAAGTTTATTTATTTTTGTTTCTTCATATTCAAAATCCTCCACTTTTCTTGATTTTCAAATAATTTAGAATTAGAACAATTTCAATAGTTAATAGGTGAGAAGTCCTCGTGAGTTCGACATCCTTCTTTATCACTATATCACTTGTTACGATTTCGTGCACTAGCGAATTTTCACAACAGTTATCGTATCTTTCAACCACTAATCCATGACCTCAACAATGCCCCAGTTTCATAAGTTAACAATTAATACCTTACTGATACTTGAAAAGAAGTAAGACCTAGAAATGCAGAAAACTGGAAATTCAAGCTCCCTCACTTCGGAAAAACTCTAAACCCCATACTTTCCAATCTAAGAGCTCCACAGTAATCGTAACTACCAAAGGGATTTCATCTATCACCATTTTAGAAGCACGAAATGTTACTCGTCCCACATCTGTGCAAAAGCCTATGTTACACGAACTCTTCAATCTTATTTATGTATTCTTGTCAACATAGCATAACATGGGTTCGGTGCTAGATATGAATCAGATACAGCTGTTTTAAAATGAATACTTTTTTTCTTTTAGTGTTTTTAATGAAAAAACAACAAAATCATAGCCAACATAATAAAATTGTAGTAAAGTTCATTGTATTCTATATTTTTCATTGCCAACATATTAGAATTATAGCAAAATGATATGCATAAATCTTGATATATCTTAAACAACTTCTCCATTTAGGCAATGTGTCTCATACCCACATCTAATTTTCAGATCTTTCTGCTGAGTTCGTGCATCTTAAAATCTAAACTTAAGGTCCAATTCCTAGACAAATACCACATTCGACACCTACACCCGAATCCATTTTAAGTTGTAACATACGCATAAGCTAATCATTGTCCACTATCAAATACTCTGACTTCTTTTCCCACTGCATCATCACGTTCCCACACATCAACATACACATCCACAAACTAGATCTGACAAACAAGATGAACCCAAATAAATATATCATCAACCAAATGCTTTACAAAAACTCCAAACTATAAGTCTCATCATTCCAATGATACATAGCTCACTGACTAACAAAAATGAATCAAAACTGAACCTAATGCAATCCATAAAAATTCAGAGATGACACTAATCAAGTTAATTAATAATTGCGTTCAACACACCCTAACATTCTCATCCAAATCAAAGAGCAGCTTTTTACACTAAAGTGAAGCCCAAGGAGTTATTACTTATCTTTGATGCAGACAATGTTTTTGTTCTCAATATTAAATTGCATACTTGTTTCTTCAAAGCATTGATTTAGTTTATAACAATTAGCCACACATGGCGCATAGCTAATTTATTTAAGGGAAAAATAATAGAAATCAAAAAGAAAAGGCCAATCCCACAAAAATAAAAATAAAAAAGAGACCCAGAGGCACCACAGCTCAAACATTTTTTATTGTGAAGGAAATTTCGAATGCATCAACAAACGTACACTCTAAAAGAGAGGAGAATCATATATTCATTCAGGCAACGAAGTTATGCAAATGATTTCCACCCAGTTCATAGATAATCGAAATCAAGCATCAATGACAACTGTTTCTCTCAAATTTCTTTTTTTTCTTTCAATTAGCTAATCGTTGAATCCAGGTGCAAATGAACCATAGAAACATCACACAAAAAAGGAAAAGAAAAGAAACCCTAGAGGTTTTAACACATTTCCATATCGTTTTCAAGCTAATTTGCTCGATAATTATTACCTATCTTTAGTAGAGACGCCGTACTTCTCCTGCAACTTAGTGAGCTCCTCCTCCTTCTTCTTCTGATCGAACTTCTTGCTCATCTTGGCCTGCTGGTAGTAGAGGACGATGAGGTAGCGGTTGGCGACGTTGAAGCCGGAGAGGTGGTCGACGGCGGTCTTGGCGTCGTAGATGTCCTCGTAGACCACGAACGCCGTCCCTCTCGTGTCCTTGTTGGTGCCGATTCGGATCTGACGGATGGCGCCGTATTTGCCGAAGATGTCGTACATCTCCTCGCTGGAGATGTTGAACGGCAGATTCCGAACGTAGAGCACGCGGTTCACCTCCGGCGGCAGCCGCGCGTTGCCCTTCCGAAGACTGATCGTCGCCATTCTTCTTCTTTTCTTACTTGTGAGATTTAGGAGATTTCTGGAATCGTGACAGGCGAGGGTTTTTCGTGTGAGATTTGCTGATTTCGAGGAGAGTACCGTGATGAGTCGGCGGTGGAAGATTTAACGGGTTCGGATAAGTTGGGAATGGTATGGGTCGGGTCATGTGTAAAACGGGATTGGGTATATTCTCGAATAATTATATAGTGGTGTTTGGCAATACTGAGCCTTTGGAATAAAAAGTTAATGGCTTTTTTTTAGCTTTTTTATTTATTTTTTTGAATTATTTTTATTTTTTGGTTTAAATTTTTTAATTTTAGGATTCCTTGGGATGAGAAAATTCTAAAAAATTTATCCCTTAGGACCAAATTTGAAAGAAGTTCATTAAAAACGAAAACACTAACAAAAAGTCAAAAACCTCTTAAGTTGGTCTTTTTGGTCTTATAGAAACCATATTTTTGAGTTTTAATAAAAAAAACTTTTACTTTTATGTTTCTTAATTGATGAGAGAAATTTAGAAAATACATTCAATTATGTTAATACTAAAAAAAAGTTCACTGATGACGAAAAAAGCTATAGAAAAAAGATTAGTCCAAACAAAAGTTGAAATTAATAACTTATAAATTATAACTTATACAAAAGTTTGTGAGTGTTTAGAAAATATGTTGCCTTATATCTGAATCTAGTTATTTATAAAAAAAATTATAAATTATAATAAAAATTATCAGTGTTTAAAAAAAAGATTTATTATTAAAATTAGTTATAAAAAATTAAAAAACTATGCATAGTTGCTTAACCAAACACTCTCAATATAGTAGTTGCCACCGAGTCAAAATCTCAGCCACAAATTTGCCTATGATGGCACTAAGTTGCAGAATTTAATCTCAACTAATATTGATGACAAACGCGCGCACGCACAAAAATTATATATAGGCACTTAAAAGTACAAAAAGAAGTTTCAACATTTGATTATTACACCAAGTGAAAAATGAAGGAATGCTATAGGCTTTACTCACGCCACCTCTTTGTGTGCCAAAAGTATCAGGCCATGCCAATTTATAGGCAAAGATTAAGCAATTATTTGTAGTTGACATCTCCAATTGTTAGGTATATGTGTTGAACATTATAAGACCTACACCCTCACTTTTTGTAGTGAGTAACTGTCATCCAACACTTATCATGTGCAGAAAATCTTCAGTTTTGGATTCCTAAAACCACCAATAACCACTCACAATGAGGTTGAAACATGTCATAGATTGTGCTGACATACTGACCCAATCAACTCTCTAGGAGTTAACGATCAATGTTGTGCTAGCGCATGGAGCTGGCTATGAACAGACATGCATCAATAGTTACAGCTATCTTGTCATGAGCAAAGCATGCTCCAAGTGTGCCACGCTACCAAGACTATTCGCTGAAGTAGTCTCAGTTGTTTAGCCCGTGCTAGTGTCAAGCTTATACTTACTATATGCTCGCTGAACTAACTGCTCATTTTGACCCACAAGTCATACAAATTATATGCATTTATGCATCGAGAATTACGCATTTACGTGCCAAATATTGCATCATTCTTGTCTAAGATTTAAGTGACAAATCAGTTACTATATAACTACTTCGAATCACATGTCACCCGAGCACCGTGTCAAGGTGCTAACACTAGTCATAAACTAGTAATATGCACCGATTGATATATTATAATTTCTTTAAATATATGTATGAATTAGTATGCTATCACTAATTAATATTACTATTCTTTATCAAACAATGTTTTATAAATTATTTAAATTCTTAAATCTTAAAAGTTAATTATGTTCACTTTTAAAATGATACGAATATTTTAAAAAGATTAGCCAAACCATCTTACATGTAAAAATATAAAGTATGTTAGATATTGTTATTCTTTTGACTAAAATTATTTTCTTTAAGTGCCCGAACAGTCATTAGAATGAATAAAATTAAATAAATTTGATGACAAATTTAACTTAATTTATTTAATCATTATATTTGAATAATTTTAAAAGAAATGATCAATCAAATTTTTATTTTTATTTTAAAAAAATAAATGATTGAACAGGACCACGAGTTTGAATATAATTATATTAATGTATTATGTATATATAAAAAGAGTTTTTTTAATCTATGTATTTATAGATTCTTCAAAATAAAAATTTAAATATAATTTCAAAATTTTACATAATGGTGATAAAAATTAATGAAAAAATAAATATTAAATAACTATTAGTTATTTTATAATTGCTTCACTCCCTAATGTAAGGTCATAAAAATCAAATATCATATTAATTTTACATCAAATATTGTAAAATCAAGGGACTTAATGTATGTTATTATATTAATTATATTTTAAAGAAATTTGATGGATATTACAATATTTATTAAAAAGTCAATGGTTATATTTGAAATGAAGTAAACAATAATTGCTTTATACTAGTATTTTTATATTTTATAAATTTAAAATTTAAAAAAAAAATCACACTTTCATGTTCAAAAAGTTCACAATGTGTTGCTATAATATAATAGATAAAAATCCGAACCAAAAATCTAATTGTCAAAGAGTGTTAGATAGCGAAAAATGCCATAAATATACTTATTTTTTGGCTCGTGCCTTACACAGGTTCAGTTTTTATTTATTTATTTATTATTATTATAGAAACATAAATATAGCCACAAATGCCATAAATATACTTAATTTTTGGCTCGTGCCGTACATAGATTCGGTTTTTTTATTAAAGAAAAATAATAAAAAATGTCAATAATTTAATGAAATAATCTATTGACATGAATAAGGAAGCAAAAAATAAAATAAAGCATTTGAGGAATTATGTAAAAAATATTTGTTCATTATCTCTTTAAGATTCATGAGAAGATTCATATTCATTATAGAATCATATTAGATATATGTACAGAGGTGCTCCGTAAATTTTATTTATTTATTTGATTGAACCCGGCCCGATTGATCCTATTAATACCCACCAATAAGTTCGCGCCTGCATAGATCAACAAACATGAGTTATCAAGTGGCAATTAGTCAGAAACCACTCCAATGCTGAAATCAGAACGAGTTTAAGAAAAATGAATCTCTTAATAAAAAACAAAGGGAAGAAATATGGTTTTTCTCTCTTGAAAATCTTCATTTCCTTTTTGTCTTTGAGTTCTCCCTTTTTATAGTAGGTAGTGTTTTCTCTCTCTTTTCTAATCTCGTGATTATTTCTTATGACGCGTAGTTCTACAAAACAACTGTCCACGCTGGGTTGGGTTAGCGGCGCTGACACTCATCCACAGTTCCATCACAATTAATTTTCCTACCTCGGTTCGTCCTCAGGGCCGAAGTCTTGGCATTAAATGCTTTCCTCGATGCCTGCGATGCACTTGATGGGAAAATGTTAGGCCCAACCGCATTGAATGCCGCCTTATCATGATCAAGTTGCATTAAATGCTATATTTTCTTAATTACATCGCATTAAATGCGTTGTTAGCGCCATAGCTTGTGTCTGGTGATCGGTCCCAAACGAGCTTGGCTGGGGTCCAACCCATATGGGCCAGGTCAAGCTACTTCTCAGGCCTTTTTTTTCTGGGTTTCGTCACGAGTCGTTAGGTCTAGACCCATACCGTCTTTTTTATCCTTATTGGGTTTCTTTCCTTGGTCTTTACAAAGCCAAATAGGTACGAGTTTTGCGATCCGTTGGGCATGGGCCTCGATCCATCCCCCTTCAATACAAATAAAAACCCAATGGAAAAATATTACAATAAAGAAATTTCAATTAATACTTGAATTAAGAATTTCAATTAAGAACCAACCAATAGAAACTTGTGGAGAAATTAAAAAAAAAAAAA
Organism: Heliamphora exappendiculata; assembly: GCA_034768845.1. NCBI lineage: Eukaryota > Viridiplantae > Streptophyta > Magnoliopsida > Ericales > Sarraceniaceae > Heliamphora > Heliamphora exappendiculata. Next base: position 12,966,168 of record JAOTRH010000027.1, read on the forward strand.
GAAAATTTGCATTAAATATTAAAATACCAACATATGCATATATTTAGTCACTCAGTATTTACTTTGTCATTTATCTTTTTCCATCGAGTAACAAGAATATATTTATATTTCCTTCTAACTATATCTTCTTCAAGAACTATTATTTGGTTAATATGGTATTTGATAATGTTGATAAATTCTTAAAAGCAATTAAAAAGAAAAATAAAAAGACTATTCTTTATTTGTTTTCATTTTTTAGAAACATAAAAAAATTTGAAACTCTTATTCTCCTTTTGAAAGGCAACTCATCATTGAGTGATTATTCACATATTATTATTTTAGTGCCAGTTTGGGATAATTTTTAGGCTGATGTTTTTGTAAAAAAACTAATTTTTAAACTATCATGTTTGGTTATATATATATATAAATAAATAAATAAAATATAGAGATATTTGAGAATTATTCATTTTTTAGACCTCATAAAAGTTTTAATCATATCATATTTATTTTATTAATTTTAATTTCATCATAAATCAAGATAAAATTTAATAATTAATTTATTCCTATTTAAAATATTAAATTGTCCTCTCTATAAGTTTGAATTTAACATTGTCCCACTGTAATCTCCCATAATATTCTAATTTCCCGTAACCCCCAAATCCCTACTTAAATTAATATCTCATGCAAATCCAATTATTCCACCAAATCCCTAGTTCATTGATCCTATGAAACCCAAGCTGCGGCCCCTTTTCCTCGTCACTGCAGTCGCCACTTTTCCTCCTTGTCGTTGTCTCTTCTCCTTCTGATAGTTGTTGTAGCCCATTTTAAGATCTCGTCGTCGCCACTCGTACGCTGATGCTGCTCTTCCCTTGAGATCTGGACTCTCCTATCATTGCTCCTCCATAAAGATTTTAACTTCTCCATCACTAGCTTCGCAATTGGTGTGAAAAATTTATCACTTTAACTGATAAATTTATTAAACTTCTATCACCGACATCGTCATTGTTGTGAAAAATTTATCACTTTAATTCAACCGATAAATTTATTACTTTAAATTTCTCGAGAAAATTCTCTACATTTTTTTTTAGTTTAATGGGATGAGAATTTTTTTCCAAAATTTTGAATCGATAAATTTATTAGTTTATTTGAATGATAAATTTTTTCAAAATCTTAAACTGATAAATTTATCAGTTTAATAGAATAAGAAAATTGGTGCTAGAGAAAATGGAAAAGATCGCTGGAGGAAAAAACTGACGTTAGTACCGGAGAAGATAGAGTTAGCGGCGATAGTAGCGCTGACGGCAATAGAGGATGAAACCGGCGACGAAGCTAGGATTGTGGTGGTTGCGGCGTGAGATTTTTTAATAGATTTTGGAGGTGAAATTTTTTATTCCCATTTAGAAAGAAATTTGGTCAATAAAATCTTCTGAAAATTTAATTTAAGAATATTTTTGGTAAACATTAATATTGCGAAACTAAATTTATTAAAAAAATTAAACAGGATTAATACTAAAATATCAACTCGAAATATGACTTATCCCAAAATTTCTCAATAAAATATTCTATAGATAACTATATAATAATTAATA
>JAOTRH010000027.1:12976362-13001583 GCA_034768845.1 Heliamphora exappendiculata
TAGTTGCATCATCACGTAGCATTGTTAACAGAGTCAAGATTAAATGGTAATCATGAAGACTCAATCACCAAGTTAAGTTATAACAAAGCGAGGTAAATGTATTGTGCAATACATAAATTACAAAAAAAATCATTAAATAAAATATTCATTAACCCTAATTAACTCAACGGCTTAAATAAACTTAAAAGAGAACAATATAAACCCTAATGCACATCATTTACACACAGAGTTTTTTAATCGAACAGAGTTTGGCGGGAGAGAACACAAGAGAGGAAGGCAGAGAGCGAGAGAGAGAGAGAGAGAGAGAGAGAGAACGCGAGCGGGAGAGAGAGGACACAGAGAGTGAGAGAGAGAACGTGAATGAACACGGGAGAGGAGTGAAAACGAGAAAGAAACGTTGTCATTGAACTCAAATTTGGAGGGCTCAGATTAGATCGTGGGAGGAGAGGATACTTGGCTGTACAGATATTAGCTTGGACAGCTGAGATTGGCTGGGAATTAAATTTTATCATCCAAGAGTTGATAACAGTTTGGGGGCATCCCCAAGGGTATGGGGTGCCTGCTGCGCTTAAAGCGCATCAGGGTTTGTTGCGCGTTAAAACGGCCCCATTTTGTGTCAAAATAACTTTATTAAATTATGCCTCAAAACTACATCGTTTGCCTATCATCCCTCCCAAAATAAACCCTAGAATTAAAAACACCATTTTCGGAGGCGCAGCAAGCTGAACCCGCTTTGCCTCTCATCCCTCCTCTTTTGGACAAAGTCCCAGCTGTATCAATTTCAGGAATTAGACATTAGATCCTGAGAGCAAATTGAGAGGGCATCACAACGCTGCCTCATCGCCGGCTGCCCCACCGCCGACGCCTTCAACGCCCGTCCACCACCCTCGCCTTCAACGCCGCCTCATCGCTGGCTGCCCCACCGCCGTCGCCTTCAATGCCGCTCCACTGCCCTCGCCTTCAATGCCGCCTCATCGTCGGCCACCCCACCGCCCTCGCCTTCAATGGCGGAAACGCCTACGACAGAAACTCGGCTGGATATTTGGCCTCCCAATAACTGGTATTTTGATTTTTTTTTTGGGTAATTTTTTATCTGTTTTATTGTTATATTAAAAAATGTATTATTGTTGTGTATTTTTTTTATTAAAGAAATTAAAAAGTTTTTTTTAAAAAAATAGTAGAGTTTAAAAGGATGAGATTCTTTTATTTGAACTTGTGTAGCTTTTTTAATTAAAAAATGTATTATTGTTGGAGGTACCATGTTCATTTTGACGGTTATATTGCTTATGAATTTTTTTTTTTGTAAAACAGTGTAGTTGTTCATTTTGGCTGTTGTGGGGATTAGAACTTGTATAGATTCTATTATTGTTGTAAAAAATTGTTATATTGTTTATGAGTTTTTATAAGTTTTTTTTTATTAGTTGCATAATAGAAAATAGTGAACTTGAGGGTTGTTAACATATTGTTATACTTAACTATTTTATTGTGCTAATATAATTATAAAAATATAATATATTTATTTATTATCATTTTTATGTATTAAGATGTTGAGATGTTCTATTTACCAAACATGATGAAATATGAGTATAGTTCTTCTCAAACATTATTTAACCTATAATCTCAGATATGTAATATTTGTATGTTTGTATAATATTTTTATTAGTGCTATTTATTTTAATACAAAGTCTCATACTCTTTTTTTCTCTCTCCAGAAAATAGTATTTGATCAAGAAAAGCACTATCCCAAGGCAACTAAATCATTCATCCATGATGATTATTTTTATAAATTTTTTAATAATTCGCAACGGCCTCCACAAATTTAAAATATAATTGATGGGATAATATTTGATCAGACATGTAGTGTTCATAATTTTTATTTCATGAATTCGATGATTTTTGTATTGTAAAGTTCTTGTTATCATATTATTAAAATTTTTTATTATGTTAATGTGTTTAAAATGTGTATAATCTTTGTTCTAAGAAAATTTTTGATTAAAAACTTTAATTATATTTTTTAAAAATGCAATTAACATAGTTTAAAGGTTCAATTTTTTTGGGTAAAAAAACTAATTTTTTTCAATCCTCCAAACATAAGTTAGATTTTGTGTGTTTTTTCTTTTTGTTTTTAGTCATTTTTTTTCTTTTGATTAAGTTTTTTATTTTTCAGTTATTTTAATCGAAATGATATGGAGAAGTATAAGATTTAAATTAAAAAATAAAAGTTTTTATTTTTTCTCATCGGAAAATAAAAAAGCATGTTTTTTCTTTTTTTATAAAAAAACAATTGGCAAAACGATGTAGTTTTATTAGGTGATTACAAAAGGCAAAACTTATCCAAACGGCACCGCATTGAGGCGCTGCAAACCCTGCTGCGCCCCATGGCACAGCAGGTACCCGGTTCCCCATCCCGAAAACCGCTTTCGGCCCCGTAAAAGAGTCTTGCAAAAACCCCGCAACCATAAAACCTCTCACAAGCTTTCCGTCTCTCTCAAACATTCTAAGCGGTTCTTACAGCAACCCAACAATGGCTGCTGTAGAAGAAGCACCGCTCGACTCCCTCCGATTGTACGAGCTCCGTCTTCAACGCTGCGCTCTACCTGCCTCGTTACCCGCATCATATGAACCATCCGATGATTTCGACGCCACACAACGCCACTCCCTTCCCTCTCTGAATGCTCTCATCAAAGACGTAATTAGTTCAATCGAGACAGGAAACTACGTACGAGCCCTATCGTCCGATGCTGCTCGTACCATCTTCAAATCTGAGGACCCGTCCTTGTCCCCGTCGGTGTATTCCGCCGAATGGTTTTACTCCGAGCTGATTCTCAATTGTGTCGAATATTTCTTATTCGACGGGTCCCAAGACGAGAGAGGCAGGTGTTATAAGGAATTTTTGTTGATGGCCATCGCTGTGGCCGCTTTTCTTGCCTTCATTCAGTGCAACGTCACTGGGTCTGTCGCAATTGATAAATTTAGTTGATTTTCTACATTAGGTATGCTCTAGTCCTCCAATTAATTCAATGGATTTTTATGGGAATTTTTGTTTTTTAGGCCTTTTGAGAGGTTACCTACGCTGCCTCTCCCGGCGTTTGAACATGGTAGCGGTGGTATAGGAGGGGCAGGATGGGAAGGGTGGGCGCGAAATCATCTAATGGCTGCCGGTTCTGACTTGCTTGGGAAATTCTCTAATCTTCAGGTAATCAACTAATTATTGGCATTTGTGTTTGTTCATTTCTTGGGCTTCTTCTTTTGCCCCCTCCCCCCCTTTTTTTTCCTTTCATTTTTTCCCTGAATTGTTAACTTTCAACATTGGCTTCATGTTGAAATTGAGTTCTGCATGTAGTTATTGCCGATGCTAACAATTTCTCAGTACGAGCATCATGTTCAATTTCTCAGCAGCGGTATTGTCCACATTTGAAAATTCTCAAACTTTTTTTCTTTTATTATTCCGGTAACTAATCTGGCCAACTTCACAGGATTTCACACAATCTTTTGTATATGTGGCCAAATTTTTGGTTGCAGTTATTTAAATGCAGTAATTACTAACTTGTAAGTGACAAATTTTTTGGCTCTCCTATTCCCTGTTTTCTAACTTAGCCTTTTAAACATATTTATGCTTTACCAAACACAATCTTTCCTAGTTTCAATGCAAGGCACGTGGTTCGAATTTGGAGTGGCTGGAAATTCCATATTTTCTCTTTATTGGTTAATATTAAAATTTAGAACTGATTTTTTTTTCTGAAACTTTATTATATTTCATTTCAATATTGGCTTCATGTTCTAATTACGTTTGGTTGATTAGACAATGTTAGTTTCGTAGTGTAGAAACCTTGCTGGCTGTTCTTCTTCTTACTTTCTAGCCTTTCGTGAGTTTGAGGTTTAAGATTTGAGTAAACAATAGAGAAGCAAGTTAGCCCTTAGATGGGTGGTCTCTAGTTGATCTCTTTTCCCTGCCAGAACAGAAATATACATATTCGTCAAGCAAAACTAACCAGCTCACCCAATAAAAGAAGATGCTCGCAACTCATAAGAGATAGTTCTGAGTATTTCTGGTACATTTTCCTATTTTCCTTGAGCATTGCTGGTATAATGGTCAACTATCCACTCATTAACATGATGGGTGGTTTTGTCCTCAATGGTAAACATAATGTTGTTTCTTCTAATGATTAATTTGTATGATTACCTCCTTATCCATTTATGTATTTCAGTATATGGTTTTTGCAAAGATTCTGCTCACGAAGATGAAAGATTTGTCGTCAGAAGGAAAAGTCTCTTCAATGGATGGAATTAGAAGCATTTCATGGTGGTTGGCTAGGATTTTACTTCTTCAACAGCAAATGTTGGATGAGCGGTCGTCTTCTTTGTGTGATCTATTGCATGTCTATACGGGTGAAACTTTAAATTATTTTGGTACTTCGGAAAAAGTAACAAGTTACTGGGGTTCGAAGTTACTCGAGGAGGAAGCTTTAACTATTGTGTCAATGCTTCATTTGGAAGTTGGAATAATGGAACATACCTATGGACGGGTTGATTCTTCTAGGTGAGTCATCAAGGGAAGTTTTGTTGAAGTGAGGCCTTGTGGGCCGTATTACTTATCTTCCCATATAATCTTGTTGGATTCAAGATGTTGTGACTTGTGCATGCTTGATGCGTTGTCATTTATGTCAATCATTCCTAATGCATGTGATGTTTGCATTTCCATTACCCATTAACTGGCTTTGATGTAATAAGAGTAGCATCTCTCTTTTAAGAGTTTCTTTTTCTTTTTTTGCTTATTTAATGGGATGTATACCTCAGTGACCGGTTCACTTATTTTTGTTTGCTTATTTTTGTTATTTGCCTAGAGGGAGACGTGGACCCTAAACTAGAGGACTATTATCTTTACTTGAGATTTTGTCTCTTTTTATACTGATCTCTTACATCATAAAAGCCGGTTATAATTTCATGAACTTTGACTTTATAGCCAACGCATTTCACACGTAAGTGTAGTACATGGTTGAGAGTGCAATATTAGTCTCGTAAATTGACACCGCTTTTGGATCTATGTATTTCCACCCTTTTACATATATGGGGATGAAATAGGTATAAATTGAACTCAATTAACACCTTGATGAAAATCTCTTGGCAATAGGGGACCACAAACCTCCTCTGAAGTATCCGATGACTATAGGGATTTCTTCTTGTGGTTTATGAAATTATAGTCCTTCATTTGTAGAGTTTTTGGGGGTAACGTCCATTGATCTTGACTTTTATTTTACACTTTGTCATTCTAAATTTACCTCTTTTTCCATCTTTGTAACCAAACAATTCTAATTTGACTCATGCCCTAATACTTATCTTTCCACCCAAACACCCTTGTTCCTTTCAACCTTCCCATCCCCTTTCCCTCTTCAACCCCTCTCTATTGCCATTACCACCACCACTGATGAACTCCCACCTCCACAATCACAACCAAACACTCATCTAACATTTATCATAACCAAACGTCCCACCATTTCAATCTCTCTTCCTCTTTCTCTCTCTCTCCCATATCTCTTTCTTCTTCTTTCTCTCAATTTACACTATATATGCATATATATGGTCCTTATGTTGTTCTCGTCTTGCTAAGCCGATGGAGAGAAACTTGGTAATATCGACTTGGGTTACTTTTGACACTGATTGCGATTCCATTTTTGGCAATGTGGAGATTTGATATTTCCTCTCTCCCCTAGATTTTTCTTGGTTCGTGTAGGATTCTTAACTGGCTATGACTTATATGTGTTCCTCTTTTAAGAAATATATGATTTGATAATAATTATGAGCCCTAATTTTGAGAGTGAAATGTTGGCTTTATGGGGGTCAGAATCTCCCTTAAGGGACTCGCTAGTACGTGGGGGGGCCCTCTCCACGTGTTATCGATGTTTGACAGCCCATCTTGCTGGTGCGCCACGTGTGCACTGCGAAACCCCTTAAGCCCACCCGCAGCACATATAGACGCAGGGCTTTGCGCTGCCACAAGTATAAGGAAATAAAGTTGCGATTTCACCAAACTTGTGGGTTTTGATGAGATGGTAAGCGCTTGATCCTAACAATTGGTTTCAGAGCGAGGTTGCAGGTTCGAGTCTCCCCAGGGTAGTTTCTGGGGGGTATTGTTGGCTTTATGGGGGGCCAAAATCTCCTTTAAGGGACTCGCTAGTATGTGGGGGGTTCCCCTCCACGTGTTATTGGTGCTTGACAGCACATCCTGCTGGTGTGTCACGTGTGCACTGCGAAACACCTTAGGCCCACCCGCAGCACGTATAGATGCGGGGTTTTGTGCTGTCAAGAGTATAAAGAAATAAAGTTGCGATTTCACCACCACCTGCGGGTTTTGGTGAGATGTTAAGCGCTTGATCCTAACATAAAATTTAACGTTTGAGAATTGGTGATCTGCTTTAAATTTGATTATTGTACACTGTTGGTTAAAAACCATAAAAATTTGGATTTAGATTAAATTTAAGGATGAAATTGAGGTTAGTGTATATATATATATATATACATGTAGTGGTTTCTATTAATGCTTACGATATGTTTGATTGAAGGCCTATTTGGAGCATTTATGTGAATATTGTAATATATTTGGCTTCTGCCGAAAAATTTGGAAAAGCATGATGATTAAAGGTTGACGTTTCGTTTTGTAAGGAACAACTTGTTGGTATTCATTCCCGACCGCTTTCAGTAACCCACACACGCGTAGATATGTAGAAGTACAATGGATGAAAGCTTGTTGCTTAACTTTGTTTATGTAAGCATCCGTTGTTACTATAGTAATTTTTGCTTACCGTTATTTTAATTGTTGGTCTAATAGTTGTCCTACAAAATCTTTGTTTTAATCTTGAGCTGCTAAGAAAGATCACATAAATAAGATGAGTGTTGCGAAAATAAGAATGTTAAGGTGTATGTGAAGTAAGACTATAAAAGAAAAAATTAGGAATGAAAAGATTCGTGAAATGATATAGGTCGCACCAATTGAGGACAATTTGAGAGAATGTTTGGACATATACAACGTAGATCAGTCGATGCACTAGTAAGAAAAATGACAAGATCATGAGTAATAGAAACATTAGGGGAAGGGGTAAAATTAAATTGACATGGTATGCTGTATTAAGAAAATATATAAATCTATTAAAACTAACTGAAGATATAGCTCTTAACAGAGCAGAATGGCGTAAAAGGATTCATGTTGCTGACTCCAATTGATTGGGACAAAGGCTTAGTTTGGTTTGGCTTGGTTGTAAAAGTTGTAAATTGTTTACATTGGCTGGTAGTTAATAGTCTTTTTTGGTGTGCACCTTTTTTAGAAAAAAAAATTATTTGGCAGATTTCTTGCCCCTTTTCCTGCTGTACTTTTTTCATATTTGTTATTAATATATTTGTTGTTGAACCAAAACGGTTCTGGTATGTTGTGTTATATTTTTATTTTTTACTTGAACTCTTGAGAATGGGTTTCATATAGAGTATGCAGGCTTGGCATACCACATCAGACCACTAGTTTACCTAATCCCGTAGAATCATCACTGTATGACTTAACCAATATGATAATACAAAACCTATAATGTAGATGCAAGTAACTAAAAGGCTAAATGTGCCATGAATACAGTAATCTTAAAGGTCCTTATGGGAGTACTGTTTCATTTCTTCCTCGTCGTGTCTTTTTGTCTTGGCTCATTATGCTTTAATTCCTGCCGCCACTTCTTTTTTGTGATCACTACATTTGATCTGGAGTTGAGTGCTGCGAAATTAATTGGGAGAGGATATGAAATGCGCCCAATAGAAATATAATCTCACCAATGATTCATAAAATGGTCAATTGTTCACGGGCTTAGTGTCGTAGATTCTCAACACTTTCCATCTGTATTCTTCCATTTCATGCTACAAATTTATAAGGCAAATTTTACATTGCAACACTTGTGTTCTTTTTTTCAAATAATAGTATTTCAGTCTGTGTTGCTCATTGCAAAACCAAACTTTTGTGGCCTGAAAATATGGTTTTTTCTCCTGGTTTAATTTTTCTAATATAGGGACATGATTTTTTGATTAATGTATCTAGTAGCTCAATGTCATGTATTTTTTTTACTTGTTGCGAATACACTGCTTATACTTACCAGCTGTCTGTACCTTTTGTGTGTTCAAAGAATATTAGTTTTGTATTTTCCTTTCTGGATTCTCGCCTGTTTTCTGAGATACCTTCCTGGCATCAGGTTGCATTTTGAGTTAGCTGAAGTGGCATCGGGAATTCAACTTTCTGTAACCGGTTCTATGGGTTTTCGCACCGTGCATCAGGTCCATATTTTATGTACGTTTTTGGGAATTTTTGAATTGTCTCCTCTTCTTGGCTTTAAGATCATTTCTGGATATAGGTTGAACCAAAGGCACAACGTTTACTTGTTGCGAACTCAAGTAAATCAAATGATGCTATTGACGTGGCTTCAATAAACGCAGGGCTCCACAGAAATGCTTCTAGCAATGGTGGTCATTATTTTATGCGACATCAACGTGAAACCTGTGAAGCTTCTGATATATTCATGATCCCTAGATTCATAGATGACGATCAAGGCTTTGAAAATAGTGATAAAGGCACAGGACATGGTGGTATTGCTGCCGGTCGTTTAAAGGCCATCCAACAGGCAGTGATTCTGGCATGGTGCCTTTCTATAGAGAAAAGCACTCCACATGATGAAATGCAAAGTAATCTCCATTTGACCTTTCAAGTCAACTCTTGCTTGTGTTTACGTATTCTGATTTTTATTGCTTTGTTAATTGATTCATAACAGAGTAAATGATAGTATAACATTGATTGAAGTGTGTAGTTATGCTCTTTTGTCCTCTTACTCCTAGTATGTCATATATATTTTTATTGATGACATCGGAAGGGCATTTGTTGCATTTACCTCTAGTGCTTTACATGCACTAGTAAGTTGTTTACTATTTTGTGCTTTCTAAATAATTCTACTTTCTTTTCATAAAGAGTATTATACTGACTTAATTTTGAAAGTTTCTACACTCCTCTCAAATTTTGAGTAGAACATCATATAACAAATTGTTATGCTTCGGGTGATTTGGTTGAAGAGAAATGCAAGGATGTTTAAGGACAAATTCGAGAAGCAAATTTCATATGGGATATTGTTTGGTACTTGTCCTGTTTTTAGATTTCTATTTTGGCTCCATTTAAGGGGATCCCTTTGTTCTTGCTTACTAGGGACTGAAGTCTGACGTGTGATTTGTAGTTTTTGGTGCTTTTGATTTTTATATTTTCCCATTGGTGGACTTCTTGTTCCCCATTATCCCTTGAACTCTTATTATATTTTTATTCATATAGTTCTCCTATTGTTTCCAATTAAAAAAAAATATAACAAGTTGTACTCAACAACATAGTTAACTCCATGAAAATTAACTGTTCCTTTAATTTTTTTGTGACATTAATATTGAATAGCAATTGAACGACAATGAACTTCCTGTTGGAGGCAAACTGCTAAGATCATTGATCTGAATATGATTTTTTCGATAAAAAAATACTGGACGGGCAATTGTTGAAACAGGCTCCAGTTTAAAACTTTTTGATATCGAACGATCAAAATAAAACCCGTACTCCCAAAGTTAGATTTGGAATTATACCTTTTGAAATTTGGTAGAATAATTTCGATTACTGCAACAACCATAAATGTGAATCTTTCAAGTTGAAGCCCCGATCAAGCCTTCTATTGTATTTTCGGATGCGAGTCACGAATGTAGAGTGAGTTACGATCTATCGTGATCTTGAACCTGCTAATCTAGCCACTTAATATTTACGTGGAAATCCTAATTCAATAATGTGTGGAATGTGGGCTAGGGTTAGCATAACCGTATATATATAAGGTTACAGTAGGGACTTGTTGAGTAAATATGACTTGGGCTTGTAATGTAATTATAAAAATTCGCATGTCCCAGAGATAATTTTATAAAAACATAAATTACAATTCATACCACTAAAGAATCGTTATTGTACTCCCAGCCACATTCTCAAAACCGATTGTTTGAAGTCCTGTTATTAAATGTTTAACTCATATCCTCACGTTAAGATTTCAGATATCCGCTAATTAAATTTAATTACTGACAATCGGCTTCTTAAAATTCCTTAAACCTTTCTGTTTAACTTATTTGACGGCCGAATATTTAAATCCACCTGCAGGGTTTGGCCCGGTCAAAATTTATAAGCTTCCTTAAGGGGGTATCGTCAATCCCGAACAATCGGGACGTGGATTTCGTCAATAATTAATATTCGTTATTTACTTAATACCGCTATCCAATTCACTAGGAATATTGATCCGTAAAAGATCGTATTCTCTAGTGAATCAAAACAACGAATATTAAATATACCGAATAATAATTATTTCGGGATGAAGAGCATAAGCATTTATAATAACCTTGGGGGGTGAATTAATTTATATAGTCAGTATAAAATTAATTACCCAAATGTGGTCCTGTTCAATACACAAAGTGTACTAGCACAGAGTGTCGGAATAATAGACGACACTATTATATGTTTTCCGTAACCAAGATAGGTCTACTAAAACTCTGTACTATAGTCGTACCGATGATTTGTCCAATTTCATCTAAACTATGAACTGTAAACTTATATTCTGCAAAAACCTATAATCTGGTCTTCTGTGTTCAACCGTATTCTACACACTAGATTAAATACTGTAAAGAATAAAGGACATCCATGCATAACATTAAAGAAATGATATCGTATACATTACTTGTTAAGATTCTCATAAAATATAAAACAATTTTATTAAAGAATAAAATAAAATACCAAAACCAACAAAATCCATGGTTTCTTAGTATACAACCTTGATAATCTCCCATTTATACTCAGAACTATACTGCCATACATCTGACTTCCATGCCCTCTGCATGACTATCAAAAGTCTTAGCCGGTAAGCTGTTTGTAAAAGGATTTGTAAGGTTGTCCCCTGATATAATCTTGGTCACAACATCACCTCTCTATACAATTTCTCGTATCAGGTGATATTTACGCTAAACGTACTTTCTTTTCTTGTGGACTTTTGGCTCCTTTGAGTTTGCAACTGCTCCGGTATTGTCACAATAAAGTGTAATAGCCGATTGAACTGAAGGCACCTCATCTAGATCTAACAAGAAGTTCCTGAGCCAAATGGCCTCATTGGCTGCTTCAAAAGCTGCTAAGTACTCGGCCTCTATGGTAGAATCAGCAATGCAGGATTGCTTCATACTCCTCCAACTTATAGTTTCACTTCCCAAGATAAACACATATCCTGAGGTAGACTTGCTGGAATCTTTATCTGACGGAAAGTCGGAGTCTGTGTATCTCAAAGATATTTGACTATCTGCCTCGTAAACCAACATATAATCATTAGTCCTTTTTAGTTACTTGATTATATTCTTTATCGTAGTCCAATGCTCATGTCCTAGGTTAGACTGATATCTGCTAACTATGCCAACGACAAACTAAATGTCTGCTCCAGTACAAAGCATAACATACATTAGGCTTCCTACTGCCGAAGCATAAGGAACTACCTTCATCTTCTCTATCTCATCAGGTGTCTTAGAACACTAATCCTTGGATAAAGTGATTTCATACCTGAAAGGAAAAAACCTTTTCTTGGAATCCTGCATACTAAAACGAGTAAGGATGCTATCGATATACTTTGCTTGTGATAAGGCCAACATCCTTTGTTTCTGATCTTGTAAAAGTTTGATCTCAAAGATGTGACTAGCTTCTCCCAAATCTTTCATATCGAACTGCCCAGATAACCATACTTTTACCGAAGATAACATCCCACATCATTTCCGATGAGCAAGATATCATCTACATAAAGTACTAGAAAGACCACCACGCTTTCGTCACGCTTCTTGTACACACAGGATTCATCTAGATTTTGATCAAAATCATAAGACTTTATGGCTTGAGCAAACCAAGTATTTCAAGACTTCGATGCCTGCTTAAGTCCATAAATGGATCTCTTAAGCCTGCACAACATGTGCTCCTGACCCTTTGCTATGAAACCGTCTGGTTGTACCATATAGATACACTCGTCAAAACTTCCGTTAAGGAAAGCTGTCTTGACATCTATTTGCCAAATTTCGTAATCGAAATGAGTCGCAATAGATAAGAGAATTCTGATAGACTTAAGCATGGCTATCGGCGAAAAGGTTTCCTCATAATCGATCCATTTTTTCTGAGTGAACCCTTTTGAAACAAGCCTAACTTTGAAGGTTTTTATCTTCCCTTCTGCTCTTCTCTTTCTCTTGTAGATTTACTTGCTTCCGATAGGTTTTATCCCTTAATGTGATTTTACAAGTTTCCAAACTTGATTAGAATACATAGATTCTATATTTGAATTCATAACTTTTTGTCAAAGATCTGCATCTTTGTCCTAGAGTGCTTTGTTGTAGTTACATGGTTCGATATCCAGTTCTACCAAGATCCTGTCAAAAGACTCCTCCAAGAACATATACCGATCGGGTTGATGAACAACCCTCCTACTATGACGAGGCACTACCTGCGTCTGTGTACTAGCAATAACGCGTTGTGCAGAATCTTATCCTTTTGCACCATTACCCATATGCTCGTATGGCATGTTAATGGTAGTATCCTGATCTAGTTTAGGATCTGCATCTGTCCCGATAATTCTCCCACTACGACAATGGGATATTAGTGACTTATGGTTCCTTTTTCGTTCTACTGGTATTTTCTCTCAATTCTTATAGAACAATTTTTACTTTTCGGCCTGTGGTTTATAATATAATTCTCTTCAAAAAATTGGGCATTGGTGCTAACAATGACCTTATAATCCTTAGGATTATAAAATAAACCACAATTCGTTCCCTTGGGATACCCGACAAAGAAATAGACTTATGTTCTCGGTTTCAACTAACCCGCGTTCCCTTTCAGCACATGTGCTGGACATTCCCGAATCCAAATATGTCTCAGATTGTTAAGTTAAGGGTATCATTGTACTTTTAGTATTTTTTGATTTTATTATAAATAACAAGTGATAGGGTGTAAACCCTAAGCCTTTGTGCTCTTATTCATTGTTATTCTCATTCTCTCTCTTCCTTCTTTTATCTCCCATTCTCTGCAATAATTCTAACATGGTATCAAAGCTCGATCCTGTGTAAACTTCTTAGCAATCCTTCTTTCTCCTTTTGTTTTACGTTTCTCCTCATTTTTCTGATTTCGAAACTGTAAAAAAAAAAAAAATTCCTTCATGATCGTCTAGTTCCCAAAACTCAATTTGTGATTTTTTCCAATTTTTTTTCATGATTGTTTCATAGTTTTTCCCAAATTTTACATATTTCGGCGCCGCTAGGGTTTTCTTCGTCATCTCACAATTGCGCTAGTTTCTGCTTCAATTGATGGCCTGTCTCTACTTCATGGGTGCCGACTCAGTGTGTAAGATGCTCGAATCATCCCTCTTTGATGTTTTGGGTTGATTTTAAGCTCGGGTGAAGCTTTTTGCTGATTCGGCTGTTTGCGCTTGGTTGTTTTTTGCTCGGCTCTGCTCTTTTTGGCTATGTTTCGTCTACTTCAGAGGGTTTCGGTTCATGTTAGGGTTCACCACTATTGATTGAAGCCCCTGGGTGTTTGGTTGTAGATTCCAGCCGTTTCTTAGGGCTTTTTTTTCAGCTTTGCTACGATTTGTATGAGATTTTGGACTTTACTGGTATTCTAGTGGTTCGGGTTTACTTGGTTTGCATTTGTTTATAGTCCATTACTCCCATCCGTTTCATTCTACTTGTTCTTGGTTTTCCATAACCATGCCTGATACTGGAAAGTCTTTTGGTAGTCATGAAGACACTGGATTGACTCGTTCAGGGGCTCCTACTGATAATCCGTCCCTTCAGATTAGTCCTGTCAAGCTGGATGGTAGCAATTATTTAATTTGGTCTCGTTCTTGCAGTTTAGCCATCGCTGTTAGTGGTATGTCTGGGTATATCACTGGTGATACCAAATAGCTCATAGTCATTGGTTCTTCTCACACACGCTGGATAGAGGAAAATACACTTATTATGTCCTGGTTGTTATAGCTCTATTAGTTGCAGTGTTTTACTTCTGGATACTGCACATCAGATTTGGTATGCTGTTGCTCAGACTTATTCACAGACTAACAATGATGCCCAGTTGTATGAGTTGAGGAAGAAACTCCGTGGGTTAGAACAGAGAGACCACTCATTGGCTCAGTAATACGCTGAGTTGACTAGCTTGTGGGGTGAAATTGATTATCAACAGGACTTCCATGCTGTTTGTATTACTGATGCTGTTGCTTTTTAGAAGATGGTGGAGAAAGAGCGGGTATATGACTTTCTTGTCGGTCTGCATGTTGACTATGATCCGATCCGTATTCAGATTTTGGGTCGCGATCCATTTTCCACATTGCGACAAGCATATGCCTATGTTCAGCAAGAAGAGAACTGTCGTCATGTTATGGCTTCTATTTTCAGTCAGGAACGTTCTGTGTTAACTGTCACATCTCTATATTGCACCGGCCAGCTTAGTCATATTAAGTATAGGGAGAAGAATGGTTCTGTCGCCCGTGATCAGCTGAATTGTGAACAATGTGGTAAATCTCATCATACTATTGATCATTGTTGGAAGTTATATGGTCGTCCTACTCCCGGATGTGGCGGTGGCTGCGGTGGTGGGCGTAGTGGACCTGCTCGCTCTCACACTTATCTCTCTGAGATCTCTACTAGCACATCCGTTGAGACTGGCCCTCTTTCTGAGGTGGAGTTGACTACTTTTAGGTGCCTGATACTCGGGTTGATATTACCTCTTCCACTGTCTCTCATTCATTCTCTAACTTTGCTCATTTAGGTATATCTCCTATTGCACTTTGTGCAATTGCCTCTCTTACGTCTTGGATCATTGACTCCAGTGCCACTGATCATATAATTGGCTCTTCTACTTTATTTTCTTCTTATTCCACTTGTTCTGGTAAGGATAAGATTAGAATAGCTGATGGTTCTTTATTATATATTTTTGGCAAAAGTTCTATTCTTTGCTCTTCTCTACTTTCACTATCCTCTGTTCTTCATGTTCCTAAATTTTCTACTAATCTTTTATCTGTTAGTCGTCTTATCAGTTCCTTAAACTGTTCTGTAACCTTTTTTCCCACTCATTGTGTATTTTAGGATCTGGCGACGGGGAGAAACATTGGCAGTGGTAGTGCACATGGTGGCCTGTACTTACTGGATATTCCATCCTCTACTTCTGTTCCACCTTTACTGTCTGACCAGGCTCTCTTTACTAATGTTGGAATCCTCCGTCTACGATTACTTCAGTGGCATCGCCGGTTGGGATGTCATTCTTTTGGTATTTTAGATAGACTTTTTTCCTCTTTAGTTAAACATTGTTCTAGAAATGATTTTTTGTGTGAGACTTGTGAACTTGCAAAACATAAATGTTCTATTTATCCTTCAGTTAATAAACGCAGTGTTTTCCCTTTCACTATTATTCATTTTGATGTGTGGGGTCCCTCACTTATTACTTATATTTATGGTTATCGGTGGTTTGTGACGTTTATTGATTGTCATTCCCGTGTTACTTGGATTTATTTGCTTCGCATTCCCTGTTTTCAAAATTTTTACCGCATGGTCTGCAACTAGTTTGATGCTAACATCAAGATTCTCCGGACTGATAATGGGAGTGAGTTTCTTGATGGTAGTTTTCGTGCCTATCTAGAGGCTCATGGTATTCTTTTCAGACAAGTTCTGTACGCACTCCTGAACAAAATGGAGTTACTGAACGCAAAAATCGTTATCTTCTTGAGATTGCTCGTTCCCTTCTTATTTCTTTGCATGTTCCCAAAGTCTTTTTGGAGTGAAGCAGTTCTTACTGCGGCTTATCTTATCAATCGTTTGCCATATAGTGTTCTTCAGTTCAAAATACATTTGGAGCTTCTTCGCTGGTCTTTTCCTGTCTCCTTTCTTCCACCCTGGATATTTGGTTGCACTTGCTTTGTTCATGCACCAAAACACCCCGATGGAAAATTGGACTCTAAGGCTATCAAATGTGTCTTCATTGGCTATTCTGTTACCCAAAAGGGTTATAAATGCTATGATTTAGTCACCCGCAAAAGCTTTGCCAGTATGGATGTTATCTTTTGGGAGTTCGAGCCTTTTTTTCACTCTCCTCAGACATCTCTTCAGGGGGAGGCCTCTAGCCTAGAAGAGATGTTACCATTAGATACACCGACTCAGGAGTCTCGAGGTTTGATTTTTCCGAATCTTACTTCGCCTGTTCTTGCTTCTGGTGAAGGGGAGACGGAACCCAGTAAGGATGAAACTGAACATGATGTTGGTGGACGATTAGATAAAAAGGATTTGCATACCTATACTTAACGCTCGGAAGATCAAATGGCTCGTGTGCCACTACAATCTTGCCAGTTGTTACTTCCATCCTCCAGTTCAAATTCTCACACTGAACCACCTGATAATGAGTCACCTGTTGTTGATCTTAATACTTCTAATTTACATATCGCTCTTCGCAAAGTCGTTAGGACATGCACTTAACACCTAATTTCTCATTTTGTCTCATATAATTTTTTATCAGCTCCATATCGTGCTTTTGTCTCCGCCTTGTCCTCTATATTGATTCCACAAGGTTGGAAGAAAGCCATTGAGGATTCTAAGTGGAAGAATGCTATGATTGAGGAGATGACAGCCTTAAAAAAGAATGGTACTTGGGAATTAGTCTCTTTTCCAAAAGTGAAGAAGGCAGTTGGGTGTAAATAGGTTTTTACAGTAAAGCACAAGGCAGATGGATCAATTGAAAGATTCAAAACAAGGCTAGTTGCTAATGGCTTTACCCAAACTTATGATATTGACTATCAGGAGACTTTTGCTCCAGTAGTCAAAATGAACTCAGTTCGGGTACTCTTATCTTGTGCCGCTAATATGGGTTGGCCTCTCCAGCAGTTGGATGTAAAGAATGCATTTCTTCATGGAGATCTAGAAGAAGTATATATGGACGTATCACCTGGATTCTCATGTCGTGAAACTGAAGGGAAGGTGTGCAATTTGAAGAAGGCCTTATATGGACTAAAACAGTCTCCTCGAACGTGGTTTGATCGTTTCTTCAAGGCTATACTAAG
Organism: Heliamphora exappendiculata; assembly: GCA_034768845.1. NCBI lineage: Eukaryota > Viridiplantae > Streptophyta > Magnoliopsida > Ericales > Sarraceniaceae > Heliamphora > Heliamphora exappendiculata. Next base: position 12,993,498 of record JAOTRH010000027.1, read on the forward strand.
ATTGGGGTACCGACAGAGTTAAGCAGACCATATTATATTTATCAAACAAGGCAATAATAAGACTACTGTTCTTATTGTCTATGTTGATGATATAGTTGTGATAGGTAATGATTCTGAGGAGACATCTCGTCTTAAGGCAAACCTAGCAAAAGAATTTGAGATGAAAGATCTGGGGCAACTATGATATTTTCTTAGAATTGAGGTGGCTAGATCGGGTAATGCGATCTTCATTTCGCAAAGAAAATATATTCTTGACCTTCTAGATGAAGCTGGTCTGATGGGTTGCCTACCTGCAGATTCACCTATTAAGACTAATCATCGTCACCATAGTGGTGATGGAGAACGTGTCGGCAAGGGCCAATTTCAGCGACTTGTGGGAAGATTAATATACCTGTTTCACACCAAACCTGATATTGCATATGCTGTGGGGGTTCTCAGTCAGTTCATGCATGATCCTCGTAGTGTACATCTTGACGCTGCTTATCGTATTCTGTAATATCTTAAGTCTGGCCCTGGAAAAGGGCTCTTATTCTCTTGTTACGGTCATTTGACATTAGAAGCTTTCACAGATGCAGATTGGGCTAGTTCAGTTGATGACAGCCGATCTACATCTGGGTATTGCACATTTGTAGGGGGTAACCTGGTTACTTGGCGCAGTAAAAAGCAAATAGTGGTAGCTCATCAAGTCCAGAAGCTGAGTATAGGGCTATGGCACATGGTATCTGCGAACTCATTTGGCTCAAAGTCCTATTAAAGGATTTGGTTATTGAGTGCGACAAACCTATGAAATTGTACTGTGACAACAAGGCTGCCATTAATATTGCTCATAACCCTGTTCAGCATGATAGAACAAAGCATATAGAGATTGATCGACACTTTATCAAGGAGAAATTGTGTCAGGAATCAATATGTATGACCTTTGTGAAATCAGCAGATATTTTTACTAAAGGGCTTAGTAGTAAAATGTTTCAAACCATTGGATGCAAGTTGGGAATGAAAAATATCTATGTCTCAATTTGAGGGAAAGTGTTAAGTTAAGGGTATTATTGTACTTTTAGTATTTCTTGGTTTTATTATAAATAACAAGTAATAGTGTGTAAACCTTAAGTCTTTATGCTCTCGTTTGTTGTTATTCTCATTCTCTCTCTTCCTCATTTTCTCTCATATTCTTTGTAATAATTCTAACATAGACTAAGTTTGCGCCCGGTCCACAATTCTATGGGAGTAGAAGGTATTGACTTAGAAGGTACCAAGTTTAGAATATAAGTCGTTGTCTCTAATGCAAGTCCCCAAAACGAATCGAGTAATTCCGAATAACTCATCATCGACCTTACCATTTCTATAAGAGTCATATTATTTCTTTATGCTACACCATTCTGCTGCGGAGTGTCCAATGCAGTCAATTGGGATATAATCCCTTCTAAGGACAAGTAGTTCTTAAACTCTCCAAAGAGGTACTTACCACCACGGTCGGATCGTAGTGATTTGATATTTTTACACAGATGGTTCTTCGACTTTGTTTTGAATTCTTTGAATTTTTCAAAATATTCAGACTTACGGTGTATCAGGTAAATGTATCAATACCTTGAATAGTCGTCAATGAAGTTGACAAAATACTCAAAACTACCTCTAGCCTGAATAGTCATAGGACCACACACATCAGAGTGAACCAGTTCTAACGGTTCTTTAATTCTATAGCCTTTGGTCGAAATGGGCCTCTTGGCCATCTTACTCTCTAAGCAAGACTCACAGACTAGAAGTGCCTCCACTTCTAATGAACTCAAAGGTCTATCTTCTACCAGTCTATTTATTTTTTTAAAATTAATATGACCAAAGCGTAAGTACAAAAGAAACGTTTGGTTTATTAAAGAAGGATCCTTTATCTTATATGGTAAATTAAATGCGTTATTCAATTCAGTTAGTTGCAGTGTAGGAGAGATAGGAGATATAACATACATATCATCCACCAATGTACCAGGATAAATAAAACGTTTATTTTTCTTAATAACCACAGAGTTATTAAAATAAACCAAATATCCGTATTTAACCAAATCTAGAAACAAAAATTAAATTCCTTTTAATAGAAGGTACATAAAGACAATCTTTTAAAAGTAAAACCCTATTTTTACTAAAACTGAGAGTGACATCTCCTACTGCAACTGCTGTCACTCCTGTATTATTGCCCATATGTAGGTAAATTTTTCCATCACTGAACTGCTTGGTTTCCTGGAACCCCTGCAAAGAATTGCAGACATGATTAGTGGCTCTCGTATCTACACATTAGGTACCGGTAGATAATACCGCTAAACATGTTTCAACCACTAGTGAACAGAAATTACCTTGTTCTGTTTACTGAGAAAAATTGGACATCGCTTTTTCTAATGTCCCAACTGGTTACAGTGATAGCACTTGTCTCTCGGTTTCCTTATATCAGCTTTTGATCCCTTAACTGCTTTTGGACCTGTGCCTCTCTGTTTCTGAACCTTTTTCTTCTTCTTTTCTTTCGGCTTAGAGGAAGAATTTTTTTTAGCCACATGCACGCTACCTGGCTTTCTAAGAACACCCTCGGCTGCTTGAAATTCTTTAAGAAGTTCTACCAATGAAAAGCTGAGCTTATTCATGGAATAATTCAGGCAGAACTGCTTAAAACTATCAGGCAGTGATTGAAGTATGATATCGATATGAATTTTCCCGTCAATTTCAGCTCTTAGGATCTCTAGTTCATTTAGAAGACTGATCATCTTCAGAACATGATCCCTAATTGGGGTGCCTTCAGCCATTCTTGTATTCATCAGAGATTTCATGGCCACCTGCCTAGCAGCCCGATTTTGATCTTCAAACATTTTTTTGAAGTTCATAATCATATCATAGGCATTGGGCATATACTGATGTTGATACTGCAATACATTTGATATAGAAGTCAAAATGTAACGAGCCATCTGATCAGTTTTCTGTCACTTCTGATAAGCCTAGGTTTCCTGTTTGGTCGCCCCCTCATCAGGTACTGGTGGACAAATCTCAGATAATACAAATTTATAGTTCTCGACAGTTAAGACAATATTCAAATTCCCTTTCCAATCTACATAGTTTGGTCTCGCTAGGTTATTCTCTTTGAGTATGGTTGCGAATGAATTGAAAGTCATTTTAATTTTGAAAATCACATAATTAAAAACTATTAATTATGACGAGCAAAAACCTTGATTTTATTTCAAATTGGTTCCCTCTTCCATTTAAAAAAAATTCGCTAGCAACCTGGTACACTGTAAATAGCATATCTCGATGGGAGGACGTCTACTATCCATCGTTTGTCCAGACATGGCAATTCCTATTAATTTTACTATTTAGGCAACATACCGTGCCAAGTAAAATTAAATAACTGACGTATCTTCGGTCTAGTAAATAATAGTAGTGATTCAGATGGAGAGAATACTATTATTTACAACTAAGTGTTAACCATCATCTAATTTCGAATCAATTGATTTGCAATGAATCCTTCAGATGGAGAAGCGATCCACACTAACGATTATCCAGAATTATCCCTAAAAGAGGTTCGTACCGGCGATACCGCAATTAATTCTGTCCGATGGGGAGGAAGGCTTTACTGCCAACACACAGAATTAATTATTTCACCTACGAACTAGTGATGGAGACCGCGAGATTTATCTGTGAATAAATTTACTCTTCCACTTAGTTTTTTAAAAATATTTTTGAGAGTCATAAAAACTATTTAATTAAAATAAATTTATTAATTTCGAAAACCACACGATATGAAATATTTCGATTTTTTCAAATCATCTTTCCATGTTTTAATGTGTAACAAATAAAATATTCTAAAATTCTTATTTATTTAAAAAATTAATTTTAAATAAAACTAAGAATTTAATTTAATTTTTTAAGTTACACATTTTTTTGAAAAATAATAATTTATTAAAATTAAGCTATTCATTTTAATTAATTCAAAATTCGAATTTAATTTTCGCGTTTTTTCAAGATATCCTATTTAAAAAAAACATCGTAAACGTGCTATTTTGTAACAAAATAAAATAACTAAACTTTTCTAAAAAAATTAATTTTAAAATTAATTTTAATTAAAGAAAATTTAATTTTATCTTTCCCTTACAAAAATTAATTAAGATCGAATTTTTCTGAATTAATTAAAATAAATAGAAAATATAAAATAACAATACATATTATCCACGCAGTTAAATAATATAAATACAAGATATATATGTCTTGATTTTATGATCGAATCGAAACTCTATCGAGTTTCATTTTCCTGTTAAACGATAAGTTTGAAATCATTCAATCTCATTAGAATCAGCTTCCTGGCATTCGAAACCTGTCAGGAATCTTCGTAACGCAGTGTTATAATTATACAACACCACCCGAGTCCCAAAACCACCAAAATAGCTGGCCGTAACAGCCCAGCCACCGACGGCCACCGCTGGCGCCGCCCAAGCCGCCGCCTCACGCGGCTTTTGCTGCCTCATCTGACGTCCGTTTCTGCCTCGATTTTTTCTAAAAAATAGTTAACGAAATATGCTATTTTTCTGTTAAAAATTTAGAATGAAAACTGCTTTCGATAAGGGTCGAACAGTTCCTACCGCCACCGCCATTGCTTTTTGCTGCTCCTTCTGTGGTTGTTCCGGCTCCGATTTTCTGCTGTTTTTAGCACTAATATACAGCCATATAATGCCCTGAAAAATGCCTCTAAAATAGTCCCGAAAAAGCATCAAAACAGCCCCCGCAAACAGCCCCGCCGCCGCTGTTTTTCGCGCCGCTGTTTTTCGCGCCGCTTTTCACAACTTTTAAGACTGTTTTCTATCCATATTTTACTGCTGTGTTATGCCTAAAAACTTACTCAAAAACAGTTTTGAAAACACCTAAAAAACCACCAAAAATGGCCCGAACTGCCGCCGCCGAAGGTCCGCTGGGGCTGTTTTGTGCCAATTTTTTCGTGTTTTTGAAAACTGTTTTGATGCTGTTTTTTAAGCCTAAAAACTGCAGAAAACTTGCTGAAAAATCTGTCACAAAATTCGTGGAAAAATCACTGTGATCCGTGGCCCGAAACACCCGAAACCACTGCCGGTACCACCAGTGCTTGTTCTTCGTGTATTCAAACATGTTCTTACATATATCGAACAGTATCTAAAGAGCAAATAAAGTTTTTACATCGAAACTTATGTCCTAAAGGCTCACAATCGATCTAAAAAGTTTAAACTATCACGATCAACTCTCGTGATAAAAAAAATAATTAAACCATCATTTAAACCATTCAATCAAACATGAATATAAAGATGATCATAAAATCGGGATTAGAACACCTGCAAAACAAATTAGCACAGTTTTAAAGCTATCCTATCCCTCGATTAAACTATATTCATTAATAAAAACGGTTCTGATACCAATTGTTGGAGGCAAACTGGCAAGATTATTGATTTGAATACGATTTTTTTGATAAAAAAATACTGGATGGGCAATCGCTAAAACGGGCTCAGTTTAAAATTTTTTGATGTCGAACGATCAAAATAAAACTTATACTCTCAAAGTTAGATTCATGATTATACCATTCAAAATCTAATAGAATGATTTCGGTTACTGCAATAACCACGAATGTGAATCCTTCGAGTTGAAGCCCCGATTAAGCCTTCTATTGTATTCCCGGATGCGAGTCACGAACGTAGAGTAGGTTACGATTTATCGTGATTTTGAACTTGCTAATCTAGCCACTTAAGATTTACGTGGAAACCCTAATTCAATAATGTGTGGAATGTGGGTTAGGGTTAGCATAATTGCATATATATAGAGTTACAGTAGGGACTTGCGGAGTAAATATGATTTGAGCTTGTAATGTAATTATGAAAACTCGCATGCCCCCTGAGATAATTTTATAAAAACATAAAATACAATTTATACCACTAAAGAATCGTAATTGCACTCCCAGTCACATTCTCAAAACCGATTATTCGAGATTCTGTTATTAAATGCTTAACTCATCTCTCCACGTTAAAATTTTCGATATCCGGCAATTAAATTTAATTACTGATAATTTAATTTAATCGGCTTCTTAAAATTTCTTAAGTCCTTTTACTTAACTTATTTGATGGCCGGATAATTAAATCCACCTGCAGGGTTTGTCCCGATCAAAACTTATAAGCTTCCTTAAGAGGGTATCGTCAATCCTGAACAATTGGGACGTGGATTCCGTCAATAATTAATATTCGACATATACTTAACATTGCTATTCAACTTACTGGGAATATTGACCCGTAAAAGATCGCATTCTCTAACGAATCAAAATAATGAATATTAAATATACCGAATAATAATTATTTCGGGATTAAGTGCATAAGCACTTATAATAACCTTAGGGTGTGAATTAATTTATATAGTTAGTATAAAATTAATTATCCCAATGTGGTTCTGTTCAATACACAAAGTGTACTAGAATAGAGAGTCGGAACAATAGACAACACTATTATCTGTTCTCCGTAACAAAAATAATCCTACTAAAACTCTGTGCTACAATCGTACCGATAGTTTGTTTTATTCCATCTAAATTGTGAACCGTAAACTTATATTTTGCAAGAATCTATAATCTGGTCTTTTGTGTGCAACCGTACTCTACACACCAGATTAAATACTGTACAGAATAAAGGATATCTATGCATAATATTAAAAAAATAATATTGTATACATTGCTTGTTAAGATTCTCATAAAATGAAAAATAATTTTATGAAGGAATAAAATAAAATACTAAAACCAACAAAATTTATGATTTGTTAGTATACAATCCTGACACTTACCTTAAAAAGAGATGACTGACCTAAAAATTAGCAACAATGAAATGAATTTCCTTCATTTGGTCTGTGGCTTTACTCAGCATGTGATGGAGTGGAACATCCAATATGTCCTTGCCAAGATAACCCAAGAAAAATACTCGTGTACAAGTCATGATGACTCATATGCAATAAACTGATTAAACTAACCAGCTGTGACTTCAGATAGATTTTGACACCAGTGCATAATATGATCCCACTGATGACTAACCACTGACGTAATGTGGCGAAGTGCCTTAACGTAATAATATTCAGATAGAGTAAGTAACTGAGCTAAAAATTATTTCAAATAAAAGAAACTTGTTCATGAGAAAAGAATGTGGCATGACAAAATTATAGAACAAAAAAAATCAGTTTTTATCAAGGTAACATATCCACATTTATGTTGTTGTATCAAATGGAAACATTTACGATGGTAGGAAGACTAAGAGCTTCAAATTAAAGGCAATTAGGTATAACCTGGAGATGACAAAGCTCTATCTTGTTTAACCAACCAACAAGAGTGCTTAAATTTTGTCTTTGGTAAGTATTTTTTATGCATGCCTGTGGAGCTATGTTTATAATATTTAGAAATTTAAAATGAAATATTTTGTTTAAAACTGTCAGGTTCTTTGTCCTAAGCCCCTTTTATGTTTTAGGGTGGGAGATGGCACCGTACATAGAAGCAGTTGATTCTCAGCTATCATCTTACTTCATTGTAAGTTGAGTGAGTTACTAGATAATTATGTTAGCATGTTGAATTCTATATTTCTTTGACATAACCATATCTTTCATCACGAAGGCAATTGCAAATTATGTCAGTTTGAAATGGTATTATATTGGGCATATGAACTGCCTCCAACTGTATTTAATTCAAAATTACTGTGTAAACTACTCAATTGTGTTGTTTTTAAAAAGGTAATCAAATGAAATATATCGTCCATCTAGTTTTGGTGTAGGCTTTAGTAGCTGATCTTAGATTCACTATAGTTCATGCAGTTTTAATAGCTGATCTTATATTTGTAAATTATACTCTTTTGCTCATGTGATTGATTGGAGTTTGGTTATTGAGAGCTTTGCTCTTTCTAGCTACTTTTTTGCAACACCATTGAGCTGTATTATATAAATATTTGATTTGATATTTGATGTTTATGGTTATGTTTGTTTTATTGACCCAAATTTTGTTCTTTGTTGTATCTTTAGAGGTAACAATTTTTTGTGATCAAAAGAGGATAGCAATATTTCTTCCTTTTCTTTTCTTTCATCT
>JAOTRH010000027.1:13010560-13025560 GCA_034768845.1 Heliamphora exappendiculata
CCCCAAAAAAAAAAAAAAAAAAGAAATGTAGGGTCTACTTTAAAAATTGTTCTAAATAGAATTTCCATTTCCCCCCAAAAAAAAACCAGAACTGTAGTATCAACTTTAAGAATTGTTCTAAAGAGAATTTAAGTGCAAATGCTAGGAGTTTTTTCTGAAATGATCTATTATTATTCTATTTCCAAATGGAACTAATGAATATAGACCAACTTATGGCCAATTACACGCTTGCCGCCCAGGTTCGATTAGTTTTGGTAGAAAATTCATAACATACATATTTTAAACAAACTGAATCAAACTAAGCCTTTGTGACTTTGCTCGAATCAATTGGGGTCGGTTATATGAATCTATTTTCGCCATTTTACTTTGTAAAGAGCCATATGTTTAGTTAATTTTAATAGGTTCATATCTTTTCTTAATACGGCATTCCATGTCAATTTAAGTTTACCCCTCCTCAAACTTTGAAATTTCAATAATATACATATTTTTATTCAGAAAAAACCAAATTTGTATCAAAAGCACCGTAAGACATAGAATTACTTATGATGAAAATTCCAAAGTTTGATTAAAAAAGGTGAGAGAGATATGCCTTTCCAAAGTGGTGGGACTGATTGCAAAAGTTGGATGGATTTAATGTTCGATAGAAAATTCCATTTTTTAAGACAAATGTGATCAATCATGCTTCCGAGAGTTATACCAGTTATTTTAGCCTTTATACAAAACCTTACCTATTCTACAAAACCTTACCTATTCTTGACGCAACAGTACATCTACTGCTTCCAAAATAATATCCAAGTCCACCTTTTATACGAAAGTCCCTTCATTAGTTCATTACATGCATGCTACATGACACAAGTTTAATTAACCACTTCGCATGCTCAAAATAGGAACTTGAACACATAAAAACATAGGAGAAGCTCTTCATATACAAAACAGTAAATCTCATGTTGCTTCACAATATACATCCATGTCCTCATGCATCATGTTCACCTATTAAGTCAAGGGGTGAGTACAAGGCTTGTAGGAGAAATAACTTGAATTTAATTATGCGATGACAATATAGTAACCTGTACATAATTAAAACTAAACTTTACCTAGATAACTTAGATATCCAAGATCAAGTTTTAGCCATTGATAATCAAGGTTCTTAACCGTATTCATTTTACCTGTAAAACAACATATTGTGTCTTTCATTCTTGACAACTTCTTAAATTCCATTTCACACTTCTTTTTTAGGGTTACTAATTCGAAGGTAGAAAACCTATCAAATGCAGGTTTATGATTTTTTACTGATAGGTAGGTCTTTATCCACTTATTGTCCGGTAGCCCAATACGAAACATCTTGTAAAATCTCTCAAGCCTAACTAAAATAATATCTTTCTTTCTTTCAAAACCAAAATCTAAAGGATGATTTAAATTCAGGAAGCATACTTTCAAGTATTATGAACATAACCCAATATCTAAAATCATGATTGAAAACTAACACACTTTCATTTCAGCACATGAATATATGATGAAGCATGCTTTCATTTCAACATATGATGAAACTGCATGTTTAAAAGTTATGTTAAAGCTGTACCCCAAGTTCTTCAAATAAGTAACAATTTAAAGAGATAAAGTTGAACGGTGAGTTCCTCTAAATGCTTCTATCTTCTTCTTCAAGTGGATTCCTCATGCTCAAGATCACAAAGACTCAAAGGTATGTAAATCAAGTGTTTTTTTCTTTTTGTGAATTGAGGAGTAAGTCCCTTGGAACTCAAGATCTCTACTTGGTTATGAAAAACTAAGAGAGCTTAGAGAGAGAGGCTATTTACAAACCAAAGCAGGATGGTGCATATGGGGAGGGGGGTTTGTCCACTAGGGGAGGCAGTGGATTGTGATTGTGATTGTTTCTTTGTTCCTATCAAACACATATATACTTACATGAATGCTTGAGTTTGAGACCTTCCAAATGAGTTGTATGCTTCCTAAAGCTTGTGTAACTCTTCCTAGTGTCCTTACAAGCAATGGGCTATGGGCTTAAAGCCAACCAAAGTGATGGAGAAAAGATGACAAGGTTAGTTTCCAACCAAATAAAAGGATCTGGAGCCATTGTAGTTTCAAGTGAACTGATGGTGCTAACACTTAATGCCCATACACCCACCACTAATGCCTCGAATCTTGCATTGAGATACAACCATATACATATACAAATGGGAATACAGTTTTTATTGGGGATATAAAATACTAATGTTAATCCCTCTTTTTAACATCTTAAGTTTTTAGATGAGTGAGTAACAATTTAATACGGTATCAGTGCACGTAACAGCTCTTGCTCAAGCCTGTCTGTCCACCATATGATACAAAAGTATATCAGTACATGTTTGGTTGATTTATATAAGAGAATCGAACCACACATGGGGGTTATGTTGAGGATATAAATAATAAATTTATCCTTCTTTCTAATAGCTAAGCTTTTATAAGAGTTGGTAGTTAACATTCTAATAGTTTTGAGTGCCCAAGTGGACAAATGAGGTGTCACAAAAGTGTGGTGTGTGCAAAAAAGGCATGGAAGGAGCCACTTTTTTATTGTACCAAACAAGTAAGCTTCCACGTTTTCAAATTTTGAAATACAAAATGGGTGATTATCCTAGTTGGTTAGTCTCCAACCAATTTTGTGCAAAAGTCTAACCAATTTAGGGTTGATTCCAATTTCTGCAACTAAATGGTTAGTATTGAGCGTAGGGCAACTAACCAAGTTTAAATCAACATAGTTGGGTCATGGGTCATGTCTATTGGATCCAAATTCTGAAATGCCTGTGTGCAAAGTGAGTCTTTCTAAGACCGCTCTACTGAAATTAACAAATGGCCCACTAATATTAACTCCAATTCATAATTAAATTATACAAGGCAATATCAAATTATAGAATCATTTTTCTATATTTAAAATCTCCCACATAATCTAAATTATACAAGGGGAAAATTGGTAAATCTATATCATATCGTAGGTAAAAAGGAAAAAGATACCAGTCTCTACATAGGGAGTTAAATTTGGTCAATTTTGGTGTTTGTTGTGTTAACATGGGTGGGTTTGTTTAAGGAGTTGATTGCTAATATATATTTAATATTAATATATTAAGTATTAATAATATCCTGTGGGGATGCCTACAGTATTTGTTGTAGGCTCGCATTGCTTAATAAATATGTGTGCATGTCTCATAATGAGAATACATTCTTTTTTGTATTTTTTCTTTCTCCTATTCTAATATGGTATTAGAGCCATGAAATCCTAGCCACCATGAAACCCTACCTACCACCAGTAGCAAAATCCTAACCCTAGCCACCAACCACCAGAACCCGACTGTCAGACCACCTCGCCGACCACCGTTGGCTCTCCAGGAGCCTGCGCCGACCCTCCTTGGTCTCCCAAAAACCCTCGTCGACCCTCGTTGGTGACTCCACAGCTTATGCCGACTCTCGTCGGTTCTCTAGCAAGCATTGCCGACCCTCGTCGGCCCTCTCAGAGGCTTCGCCGACCCTAGTTAACTCCTCCAGAGGTGCCGTCGTCCACAGTCGGCGCGACCAGGGAGGTTGCCGACTCTCGTTAGCCCCTCCAGGGGTGACGTCAACCACCATCAGCCCTTCTAGGGTCTCCGGCGACCACAGTCGACCCACTCTAGGCCCTTGCCGACCTCTGTAGGCTCCTTCTGAGCCTTGCCGCTCACTCCTAGACCTTAAACAGATCTCTCACCAGTTCGGCCAGGTTCTCTTTTCCTCACAGTGATGTTTGCTGGTTCAATGATCCTGTGAGGGTCTGGTGTGGTTTCTTATCGTACCTCTGTGTGGATTGAGACGTGTATTTCGTGGTATTTTTGGTTTCCTTGTTAGTGAGCAAGGATGTCAGAGGATTATGTGACCCGCGAGTCCTAGGTTAAAGCTGGACGACAGCGTACCACAGAGGTGTTCTCGTCATCCACACGGTTGGTTAATCGGAAACTTGATGGCGCCAATGGTTATGCTTTATGGAAGAAAAGTGTTTTTAAGTTTCTTCAAGGCATGGAGCTCGATTTCCACCTGTTTGATGACCCTCCATCACAGACTTCAGCGACCTTCCGTAATTGGACCCGGGTTGATGCCCGAATATTCAGTCAGTTGCTCAACTCGATGGATCTTTTTGTTCAGGCTTGGTGGCCAATACTGATACTGTGCGAGAAATCTGGTACTTGTTAAAATCGATCTATTCCTCCACTAATGATCTCTCCCGCCTATATGATGTCATAAAAGGCTTCTTTTAGTCTTACCAGTCCGGAAGCCTCTTTAGGATCACTTTTTGTAATTCAAGATTTTGACTGACGAGTTTGATTGTCTTCTTTTGTTCGCGAATCTGCAGTCTCAGTTTCAGCAGCAGAGGTAGCAACTTTTGGTGGTCTTCTTCTTGGCCAGTTTGAACTCTGAGTTTGACTCAGCGCGTTCTCAAATCCTTGCTGGAGTATATATTCCTACTCTCTTCGAGACATTCCGACGTGTGAGTCGGGTGTCTGAGTCGGGATGAGTTTCGTGGTACTGGTGCATCTCCTGTTGAGATATCTGATCAGTTCGCTTTCGTGGCTTTTCATGGTAGCCGCAGGGGTCAAGGCCGCGGTCATGGTGGTGGTAGCAATTCTGGTTGTGGAGGAGGTCGTGATGGTGGTTATGACACTCGTACGTGCCACTATTGTGGGATTCGGGAACACATTCGCAGTGAATGTTACAAGCTTAATGGGAAGCCTCCACTGGTGGCTTATGCTACATATGATTTCAGCTAGCGGGACTATATCTAGCCTAGTCCTCAGGGGGTACCCACCTCGACCTGATGAGTTGTTGAAATGACTGTTGTAAAATATGACCAGTATATGTATGGTCAGATTGGATAGAGTACGAGTTGTTCTGAGGTATCAGCAGCCACCTTTGCAGGTAATCCTACTGCATGTGTGGTTAACCCCCACACTTGGGTTATTGATTTTGGCGCTTCTGCTCACATGGCTGGATCATCAGGAATTCTATCAGATTATAAGCCGACTCCTAGTCATGCTGGTGTTTTGGTGGCTATCGGATCCTCTTTAGCTATTGAGGGTTGTGGTGTAGCAACACCAACTCCTCTTCTCTCTTTATACAATGTCTTGCATACTCCTGCTAATCCCTTTAATCTATTATCCATTAGTGAGATTACTACTGATCTGAGTTGCTCCGTGATATTTTTTCCTGATTCTTGTGTTTTTTAAGATCTTACGAGGAAGATGATTATCAGTAAAGGACAGGTCTCTGGGGGGTTGTACCTGCTCGATGCTGCTCTTGCTTAGGCGTATTCTGTCTTGTCTTCTTCTGCCCTTGATGTTCATTGTCGTCTTGGGCACCCTGGTTTGTCATGTTTTAAAATTTTGTACCCTAATTTAAGTCTGTGTCTGCCATTGAGTGTGAGTCGTTTCATTTTGCCAAGCACCTGCGTATGCCTTTTCAGTCTCGAATCAATAAAAGAGCTTCTGCTCCCTTTCAATTAGTTAATTCTGATGTCTGGGGATTTAGTTTGGTTACCTCTTTATTTGGTTTATGCTATTTTGTGAGTTTTGTAGATGATTACTCTCGTACCACATTTTTATATTTAATGAAAAATAAATATGAGATTTTATCTATGTTTACTCAATTTTATATGACTATGCAAACCCAATTTGGTACCTATGTTAGGGTCTTGCATAGTGATAATGGGGGGAGTATCTATCTACTGCCATGAGGGAGTTTCTTATGAGTCATGGCATTTTCTATCAGACGTCATGTCCTGATACTCCCGAACAGAATGCGGTGCCTGAGCGGAAAAATAGACATATTTTGGAAACAGCCCGTGTTCTTCTATGTCATATGCATGTTCCTCATCAATTTTGGAGTGAAGCTGTTCTTACGGCCTGTTAACTTATTAGTCGCATGCAGTCTACTGTATTGGGTGGTGTTTTCTCGATGTCTGTGTTAGCTCCTATGTTGCCTGGGCACTCCTTGCCTCTTAAAATCTTTGGTTGCATATGCTATGTGCGTGACACCAGAAAGGGTATTGGTGCTCACTAAACTTGATGCTCACTAAACTTGATGCTTGTGCCCTCAAATGTGTGTTTCTTGGCTATCCCCAATACCAGAAGGGGTATCAGTGTTACTGTCCTGCGCTTTGTCGGTTTGTTGTGTCTCGGGATGTTACCTTTTTGGAGTCGACCACATTCTATTCTCCTTCTCCTCCTGTTTCACCTCTGGGTCGTGAGTCACCTCCCTCCCCTTTGTCTACCGATTTTTTGGTCTCTCGGATCACTCATGATACTCTTGCCGCCTCTTTTGAGCCGCTCCTGGCGCGACCTCCTACAACTTCGCCCTCCCGTGACCCACCTCCTGCTGAGCCAGTTCTCTCGTCGGTTGATCTACCGTTAAGTGAGTCCTCTATTGCTGCCCGTCGCCCTTATCGTCTCTGTCGGGATCACCCAAGTATGTTGACTTTTATAAGGACTTGTCAGCTTCTTTACGTGCCTTTATTTTTACAGTTAATACCACTGCTGTTCCTGGTAGTGTTTCAGAGACTCTCTCCCATCTTGGTTGGCGTTCTGCTATGTTGGAGAAAATGTATGCCATGGATAATAATGACACTTGGGATCTTGTTTCTCTTCCTGCTGGGAAGCAGGCAGTTGACTAGAAATGGGTTTACACTGTGAAGGTGAATCTTGATCGCTCTTTGGCTCACTAGAAAGCGCGCCTTATTACAAAAGGTTATACCCAAACTTATGGTGTTGACTATTTTGAGACTTTCTCACCTGTCTCCAAGATGATTTTCATTTGTCAGAAAAGAGAAAAGGATACGGAAAAGCATGTATCTCATTGTGAGACATACTTATGTATTTATTAAGCAAATGAGAGTCCACAATAGATACTGTAGGCATCCCCACATGCTGTTATTAATACTTAATATCTTAATACTGAATATATATTAATACCCCTTCAAGTTGGAGCATAGATATCAATAATGCCCAACTTGTTACAAATATAGTGAACCCGGGGCCCAGACAGTGCCTTAGTGAACACGTCGGCCAATTGTTCACCAGATCAAATAAAGCCAAAATCAATAGTGCCGTTCTTATACTCGTGGCTGATGAAATGACAGTCGATTTCGATGTGCTTAGTCTGCTCATGAAACACTGGATTAGTAGCGATGTAGACAGTAGACTTATTGTCACACCACAACTTGGTAGGACCCATAGGCGGCTCGTCTAATTCAGTGAGAAACTATCGAACCCACATGATTTCGGACGTTGCCAAAGCCATAGACCTGTATTCCGCCTCAGCACTAGATCTCGACACCACATTTTGCTTCATGCTTTTCCACGATACCAGGTTTCCACCAACAAAGAGAGAATCCTGATGTGGATCTCCTATCAATCGGGCATCTTGCCTAGTCTGCATCAGAATAGCCCTCGGTACGGAAATGACCCCGATCACAAAACTGTAGACCCTTTCCCGGATGGAGGTACAGTAGGATACGAACCACTGCATTCCAATAAGGACCACGGGGATCAGACATAAATTGACTTACAATGCTGACATGATAGGCAATATCTGGTCTAGTCATGGTGGTCAAATAATTAAGTTTTTCCACCATTCTGCGATACCTGTCAGAGTGAGGAAACACATCACTGTCACCGGAAAGAAGCTTCACACTCGGATCCATCAGGGACTCCACACTTTTTGCATTTAGCAGGCCAGCGTTGCGTAAAATATCAAATCATATATTTTCTCTGAGAAATAAAAATCTCATGCTTACCTTTGCCCACCTCAACCCCCAGAAAATACCGCAAGTGCCCAAGATCTTTAGTTTGAAATTGTATCTGCAGAAAGGCCTTCAGGCTACTAATTCCAACACGGTCATCACCAATGATGATAATATCATCAACATATACAATGAGAAGAATACAGCCAGAGGTTGCCCGACAAAAGAACACGGTATGATCTTTGCTCGACTGCCGTAGACCAAACTGTTGCACCACCGTCCTAAACCTCCCAAACCAGGTCCGAAGAGATTGTTTTAAACCATACAAAGAACGATAAAGGCGACACACCAGATCATACCCCTCTTGAGCAACAAAACCGTGAGGTTGCTCCATATAGACTTCCTCCTGAAGATTGCCATGGAGAAAGGCATTCTTGACATCCAACTGATAAAGCGGCCAATTCCGAGTGGCAGCGAGAGAAAGAAAAAGGCGAATGGAAGTCATCTTGGAAATAGGAGAGAAAGTCTTAAAGTAGTCAACACCACAAGTTTGGGCATAACCTTTTGCAACAAGGCGTGCTTTCAAGGGAGCCAAAGAGCTATTAGGATTCATCTTCATAGTGTAAACTCACTTGCAGCCAACTGCTTGCTTCCTGGCAGGAAGAGAAACAAGATCCCAAGTGCCATTGTTATTCGGGGTAGGCATTTCTTCCAACATAGCAGAACGCCAACCAGGATGGGAGAGAGCCTCTGAAACACTACCAGGAATAGCAGTAGTATTAACTGCATAAATAAAAGCACGTAAAGAAGCTGACAAGCCCTTATAGGAATCAACATATCGGGGGTGATCCTGACAGAGACAATAAGGGCGGCGGGCAGCAATAGAGGGCTCACTTACCGGCGGATCAACCAACGAGAGAACTGGCTCAGCAGGAGGCGGATCACGGGAGGGCGAAGCTGCAGGAGGTGGCACTGGGAGTGGCTCAGAAGGGGAGGCAGGAGTATCAGTTGTAATTCGAGAGACCAAAAAATCGGTAAACAAAGGGGAGGGAGGTGACTCACGACTCGTAGGTGGAACAGGAGAAGAAGGAGAATAGAATGGGGTCGACTCCAGGAAGGTAACATCCCGAGACACAACAAAACGATGAAGTGCAGGACAGTAACGCCGATACCCCTTCTGGTGTTGAGGGTAGCCAAGAAACACACATTTGAGGGCACGAGCATCAAGTTTAGTGACCTGTGGCCTGGTGTCACGCACATAGCATACGCAACCAAAGATTTTAAGAGGCAGGGAGTGCCCAGGTAACATAGGAGCTAACACAGACATCGAGAAAACACCACCTAAGATAGTAGATGGCATGCAATTAATAAGATAACCGGCTGTAAGAACAGCCTCACTCGAAAAATGATAAGGAACATGCATATGACATAGGAGAGTACGGGCAGTTTTCAAAACATGTCTATTTTTTTACGCTCAGCCACCCCATTTTGTTCGGGAGTATCAGGACACGACGTATGATGGGAAATGCCATGACTCACTAGAAACTCCCTCATGGCAGTAGACATATACTCTCTCCCATTATTACTATGCAAGATCCTAACACAGGTACCAAATTGAGTTTGCACAGTCTTACAAAATTGAGTAAACACAGATAAAATCTCAGATTTATTTTTTATTAAATAGAGAAAAGTGGCACGAGAGTGATTATCGACAAAACCCACAAAATAATGAAAACCAAATAAAGAGGTAACCGGACTAGGTCCCCAGACATCAGAGTGTACTAACTGAAAGGGAGCAGAAGCTCTTTTATTAACTCGAGACTTGAAAGGCACACGCAAGTGCTTGGCAAAACAACACGACTCACACTCAATAGCAGACACATACCTTAAATTAGGGTAAAGAAATTTTAGACTAGACTAACTAGGGTGCCCAAGACGGCAATGGATATCAAGGGTAGAAGAAGATAAGGCAGAATACGCCTGAGCAGGAGCAGCATCTAGTAGGTACAACCCCCTCGAGACCCGTCATTTACTGATAATCCTCTGCATTATAAGATCTTGAAAAATACAAGAATCAAAAAAAAATATCACGGAGGAACTCAAATCAGTGGTAATCTGACTGATAGATAATAGATTGAAGGGATTATCAGGAGTATGTAAGACATTGTATAAAGAAAGGGTAGGAGTTGGTGTCGCAACGCCATAACCCTCAACAGCTAAGGAGGAGCCATTAGCCACCAAAACACTAGCATGATCAGGGGTCAGCTTATAATCTGATAGAATTCCTGATGATCCAGCCATGTGAGCAAAAGCGCCAGAATTAATAACCCAGGTGTGGGGGGTAGCCACACATGCAGTGGGATTATTGCAAAGGTGGCTGCTGGTACCTCAGAAGAACTCGTACTCTATCCAATCTGATCATACATATACTGGTCATACTCTGCAGTAGTCATCTCTACAACTCGTCTGGTCGAATTAGAGGCCCCTTGAGGACTTGGCTGGATATAGTCCTACAGGCTGAAATCAGATGTGGCATTGGCCACCAGTGGAGGCAACCCATAATGCTTGTAACATTCACTGCGAATGTGCCCCCGGATCCCACAATAGTGGCACGTACGGGTCTCACGACCTCTTCCACGATCGGACTTGTTACCACTACCACGACCGCAGCCTCAACCGTTGCAGCTACCATGAAAACCTACTAAAGCAGACTGATCAGAGGTCTCAACAGGAGATGTACCAGTACCACGAGACTCATCCTGACGGGATGCTCGACTCACACGTCGAAATGCCTCGAAGAGTGGGAATGTCGGCCCCAGCAAGGATCTGAGAGCGAGCGGAGTTAAACTCAGAATCCAAACTAGCTAAGAAGCACACCACCAAAAGTTGCTGCCGCTGCTGTTGAAACTGAGACAACTGATTTGTGAATGGGAGAAGGCGATCAAAGTCATCAACCAAAATCTTAAATTGCATAAAATGATCCTGAAGAGGCTTGTCGGACTGTTGGGATTGAAAGAAACCTTTCATGATGTCATATAGACGGGATAGATCATTAGTGGCCGAATGGATGGATTCTAACGAGGACCAGATCTCTCTCACAGTATGAATGTTGGCGACCAAAGCCTAAACAGAAGGATCCATCGTGTTGAGCAACTAAGTAAATATCCGGGCATCATCCCGGGTCTAAGTCCGAAAAGTCACTGATGTTCGTGAGGGAGGATCATCAAACAGATGGAAATCCAATTCCACTCCTTGCAGAGACTTAAGAACGCTTTTCTTCCATAAAGCATAACCATTGGCGCCATAAAGTCGTTGATCAATTAACTGTGTGGATGATGAGAACACCTCTGTGGTACGCTGCCGACCAGCTTTAACCTGGGATTTGCGGGTTACGGAATTATCTGACATTCTTGTTCACCAACAAGGGGGCCAAAAAATACCACAAAAACAAACACAAGTCTCAATCCACACGGAAGTATAACAAAGAACTACACAGAACCCTCACAACATCATCAAACTCGCAGACATCGTGGAACTACACTGGCAGACGGATGCAGTGAGGGAAAGAGAGAGACAAGGCAAGTCTAGTGACTGAGAAAGGGCCTACAGGATCTGTCGGAGCGGAGGAAGATCCTACATTGATCGTCGGAGTCTAACAGTGGTTGTCGGTGGAAGAGAAAGACCCCTGGAAGAGCTGTCGGTGGCTAACGTCACTCCTGGAGGGACTGATGATGGTTGACGTCACCCCTGGAGGGGCTGACGAGGGAGGCAACCCTCCTAGTCGAGTCGACTGAGGTCGACGTCATCCCTGAAGGGCCTGACTAGGATTGTCGAGCTCCCTAGGAAGGCTTGACTGAAGTGGTCGTCACCCTTGGAGGGGTTGACGAGGGTCGGCGCACGCTGTAGGCAAGCCGACTGTGGTCGGCGAGTGTTCCTGGAGGGTCGACGAGGGTCGGCGACGACTGTTGAAGGGCCGACAAAGGTCGGCGAGGGGTTTGGCGGTCGGCGGCTAGGGTTAGGGTTTCTGGTTTGGCGGTTGGTTTGAGTGGAAGCTAGGGTTTCGTGCTGGCTAGGGTTTCATGATTCTGATACCATGTTAGAAAGAGAAAAAAGGATACGGGAAAGCGTGTATTTCATTGTGAGACATACACACGTATTTATTAAGCAAATGAGAGCCTACAATAGATACTGTGGGTATCTCCACAGGTTATTATTAATACTTAATATCTTAATACTGAATATATATTAATACCATTCGCCTTTTTCTTTCTCTCGCTGGCACTCGGAGCTGGCCACTTTATCAGTTAGATGTCAAGAATGCCTTTCTCTATGGCGATCTTCAGGAGAAAGTTTATATGGAGCAACCTCCTGGTTTTGTTGTTCAGGGGGGGTCTAATCTGGTATGTTGCCTTCGTCGTTCTTTATATGGTTTAAAACAATCTCCTCGAGCCTGGTTTGGGAGGTTTAGCACGATGGTGCAATAGTTTGTTTTGCGGCAATCAGGTAAAGATCATACCATGTTCTTTCGTTGGACAGACTTCGGTTGTATTCTTTTCGTTGTCTATATTGATGATATTGTCATCACTGGCGATGACCGTGTTGGGATTAGTAGCCTGAAGGCCTTTCTGCAGACACAATTTCAGACTAAAGATCTTGGGCACCTGCGGTATTTTCTGGGGGTCGAGGTGGTCAAAGGTAAGCATAGGATTTTTTTTTCTCAGAGGAAATATTTGATTGATATTTTGCGCAATGTCGGTCTGCTGAATGCAAAAAGTGTGGAGTCCCCGATGGATCCAAGTGTGAAGCTTCTTTTCAGTGATGGTGATATGTTTCCTCACCATGATAGGTATCGCTGAATGGTGGGGAAACTTAATTATTTGACCACCATGACTAGACCAAATATTGCCTATCCTGTCAGCATTGTGAGTCAGTTTATGTCTGATCCCCGCATTCCCCATTGGAATGCAATGGTTCGTATCCTACGGTACCTCCATTCTAACATGGGAAAGGGTCTACAGTTCTGTGATCGGGGTAATTTCTGTACCAAGGGCTATTCTGATGCAGACTGGGCAGGATGCCCTATTGATAGGAGAACCACATAAGGATTCTCTGTCTTTGTTGGTGGGAACCTGGTATCGTGGAAAAGTAAGAAGCAAGATGTGGTGTCGAGGTCTAGTGATGAGGCGAAATACAGATCTATGGCATTGGTAACATCCAAAATCATGTGGGTTCGATAGTTTCTCACTGAATTAGATGAACCGCCTATAGGTCCTACCAAGCTGTGGTGTGACAATAAGTTTGCTGTTTACATCGCTACTAATCCAGTGTTTCATGAGCGGACCAAGCACATCGAGATCGACTGCCATTTCATCCGCCACGAGTATAAGAACGGTATTATCGATTTTGGCTTTGTTCGATCTGGTGGACAATTGGCTGACGTGTTCACTAAGGCACTGCCCGAGCCCCGGGTTCACTACATTTGTAACAAGTTGGGCATGATTGACATCTATGCTCTAACTTGAGGGGGGTGTTAATATATATTTAGTATTAATATATGAAGTATTAATAATATCATGTGGGGATGCCCACAGTATCTGCTGTAGGCTCTCATTGCTTAATAAATACGTGTGTATATCTCACAATGAAAATATATTCTTTTCCGTATTCTTTCTTTCTCCTATTCTAACATTGATTTCTAGTTGCTAGAGAGTTACTAAAAGCCTGAAACATACGCTTTTCAAGGGTTTCTAAGAGGGTATTGAAAGGGAAGGCTTTTGGAAGTGCAAAGATTGAAGTTGGGGGTTATTTAAGGGATGATCCTATGCTGTGAACTGTTAACTTGTGACGGGAACTCTAACTTTCTGTTTTGGGTTGTTTTGGTGTGCTTTGTTCCATGGTTTGAAGAGAAAGGGGATTAGGCTTGTAAATTAAGGTTTCATGGGATTAAAGGGGGGCAAAGGATTTCTGGTATTGGAGCTTTAAAGGCTTAAAAAGTACACAGTGGTGAGGAAAGGAAGGAAAAGAAGAAGAGGACGATGGAAAAGAAGAAGAGGACGATGAAAGTTCCAGGCATCGCACCTAGACCCTGTAGGCATCAAATCCCATGCTTAACATAGCATCACACAATTCCAGAAGAGTTTCCAAAACTTCACAGAGATTTCTAGATCATGCCATATTGAATTAGAAGCAGTATTTACCATTCTTTATAGTCTTCTAAGAACTTTTCTTAATAGGATTTTAAGTTCCTGTTTGGAAACTAATGCTTTTGACTTCCAGAACCTCTCTGAGACAAATACAACCCATAAATAAAAGCCCAATTACATAAGTTGAAAATCTCCACCCATATGACTAAAATGAAATCCCACTTATATAATTGGAGAGCCTCTTGACAAATATGATGACCCATGGTCCCTGCTACCCTGTAATCCCAAAATCATGAAATTACTGAGAAAATCATAACTTTTAAATTGACTAAATCTTTGAGAAAACAACATGATTAACACCTAGCTAAATAATCATAAAATAGGAGTTCAATAAGACAAAAGCCTGATTATGCTTGCACATGGTTCTAATTGATCCCAAGCAAGTTAGGCTTGTACCCACCCATTTCCATACTTTGCTGCTGCTTTAATTTTACTTTTCTTGTTTCTCTTCTTACTTATTGCATCATATACAAGCTTCAATTTTAGCATTTAGCATATGTCTCCATGAGTCCATGCATGCCAACCACGTACTGGTTTAGAGTTGTTTTTTCTGTACTTTTCTGTTGTACAATGTGATGAGACTCAACAGAGGCGCCAAGTGAGCATGTCAATTGTTGTATATCCAGGTGTTCATTGGGTGACATTACGAGAAATGATACCTGCTATGAGAAAGCACTAGAAGTGTCGGGCAATAGGTCTGCTCGAGCGAAGGTGATTTTCAGTACTTCTGATTAAAAAACATATCCCCATGTTTTTGCTTTAACTTGTCAGTTGTGATCTTTTCTCCTAATTCTCTTGGCAGCGATCCCTGGCTCGCAGTGCATACGATAGGGGGGACTATGAGAAATCTAAAATCCTCTGGTATACTGTTCGTTTCTTTCTCTCTCTCTCTCTCTATCACACACACACACGCACGCACGCACATGCACACGCATGTGCACACATATGCTCTCGAGTGTGCACAGTGCGTCCCTTCATGCTATCTGGCTTCTTCAATAATTGTTCGTGCTGAGTTCTTCTCTGCAATGTTCTTCCCTTGATTTTGTT
>JAOTRH010000027.1:13028060-13043022 GCA_034768845.1 Heliamphora exappendiculata
GCACGAACAATTATTGAAGAAGCCAGATAGCATGAAGGGACGCACTGTGCACACTCGAGAGCATATGTGTGCACATGCGTGTGCATGTGCGTGCGTGCGTGTGTGTGTGTGATAGAGAGAGAGAGAGAGAAAGAAACGAACAGTATACCAGAGGATTTTAGATTTCTCATAGTCCCCCCTATCGTATGCACTGCGAGCCAGGGATCGCTGCCAAGAGAATTAGGAGAAAAGATCACAACTGACAAGTTAAAGCAAAAACATGGGGATATGTTTTTTAATCAGAAGTACTGAAAATCACCTTCGCTCGAGCAGACCTATTGCCCGACACTTCTAGTGCTTTCTCATAGCAGGTATCATTTCTCGTAATGTCACCCAATGAACACCTGGATATACAACAATTGACATGCTCACTTGGCGCCTCTGTTGAGTCTCATCACATTGTACAACAGAAAAGTACAGAAAAAACAACTCTAAACCAGTACGTGGTTGGCATGCATGGACTCATGGAGACATATGCTAAATGCTAAAATTGAAGCTTGTATATGATGCAATAAGTAAGAAGAGAAACAAGAAAAGTAAAATTAAAGCAGCAGCAAAGTATGGAAATGGGTGGGTACAAGCCTAACTTGCTTGGGATCAATTAGAACCATGTGCAAGCATAATCAGGCTTTTGTCTTATTGAACTCCTATTTTATGATTATTTAGCTAGGTGTTAATCATGTTGTTTTCTCAAAGATTTAGTCAATTTAAAAGTTATGATTTTCTCAGTAATTTCATGATTTTGGGATTACAGGGTAGCAGGGACCATGGGTCATCATATTTGTCAAGAGGCTCTCCAATTATATAAGTGGGATTTCATTTTAGTCATATGGGTGGAGATTTTCAACTTATGTAATTGGGCTTTTATTTATGGGTTGTATTTGTCTCAGAGAGGTTCTGGAAGTCAAAAGCATTAGTTTCCAAACAGGAACTTAAAATCCTATTAAGAAAAGTTCTTAGAAGACTATAAAGAATGGTAAATACTGCTTCTAATTCAATATGGCATGATCTAGAAATCTCTGTGAAGTTTTGGAAACTCTTCTGGAATTGTGTGATGCTATGTTAAGCATGGGATTTGATGCCTACAGGGTCTAGGTGCGATGCCTGGAACTTTCATCGTCCTCTTCTTCTTTTCCATCGTCCTCTTCTTCTTTTCCTTCCTTTCCTCACCACTGTGTACTTTTTAAGCCTTTAAAGCTCCAATACCAGAAATCCTTTGCCCCCCTTTAATCCCATGAAACCTTAATTTACAAGCCTAATCCCCTTTCTCTTCAAACCATGGAACAAAGCACACCAAAACAACCCAAAACAGAAAGTTAGAGTTCCCGTCACAAGTTAACAGTTCACAGCATAGGATCATCCCTTAAATAACCCCCAACTTCAATCTTTGCACTTCCAAAAGCCTTCCCTTTCAATACCCTCTTAGAAACCCTTGAAAAGCGTATGTTTCAGGCTTTTAGTAACTCTCTAGCAACTAGAAATCAATGTTAGAATAGGAGAAAGAAAGAATACGGAAAAGAATATATTTTCATTGTGAGATATACACACGTATTTATTAAGCAATGAGAGCCTACAGCAGATACTGTGGGCATCCCCACATGATATTATTAATACTTCATATATTAATACTAAATATATATTAACACCCCCCTCAAGTTAGAGCATAGATGTCAATCATGCCCAACTTGTTACAAATGTAGTGAACCCGGGGCTCGGGCAGTGCCTTAGTGAACACGTCAGCCAATTGTCCACCAGATCGAACAAAGCCAAAATCGATAATACCGTTCTTATACTCGTGGCGGATGAAATGGCAGTCGATCTCGATGTGCTTGGTCCGCTCATGAAACACTGGATTAGTAGCGATGTAAACAGCAAACTTATTGTCACACCACAGCTTGGTAGGACCTATAGGCGGTTCATCTAATTCAGTGAGAAACTATCGAACCCACATGATTTTGGATGTTACCAATGCCATAGATCTGTATTTCGCCTCATCACTAGACCTCGACACCACATCTTGCTTCTTACTTTTCCACGATACCAGGTTCCCACCAACAAAGACAGAGAATCCTTATGTGGTTCTCCTATCAATAGGGCATCCTGCCCAGTCTGCATCAGAATAGCCCTTGGTACAGAAATTACCCCGATCACAGAACTGTAGACCCTTTCCCATGTTAGAATGGAGGTACCGTAGGATACGAACCATTGCATTCCAATGGGGAATGCGGGGATCAGACATAAACTGACTCACAATGCTGACAGGATAGGCAATATTTGGTCTAGTCATGGTGGTCAAATAATTAAGTTTCCCCACCATTCAGCGATACCTATCATGGTGAGGAAACATATCACCATCACTGAAAAGAAGCTTCACACTTGGATCCATCGGGGACTCCACACTTTTTGCATTCAGCAGACCGACATTGCGCAAAATATCAATCAAATATTTCCTCTGAGAAAAAAAAATCCTATGCTTACCTTTGACCACCTCGACCCCCAGAAAATACCGCAGGTGCCCAAGATCTTTAGTCTGAAATTGTGTCTGCAGAAAGGCCTTCAGGCTACTAATCCCAACACGGTCATCGCCAGTGATGACAATATCATCAATATAGACAACGAAAAGAATACAACCGAAGTCTGTCCAACGAAAGAACATGGTATGATCTTTACCTGATTGCCGCAAAACAAACTATTGCACCATCGTGCTAAACCTCCCAAACCAGGCTCGAGGAGATTGTTTTAAACCATATAAAGAACGACGAAGGCAACATACCAGATTAGACCCCCCCTGAACAACAAAACCAGGAGGTTGCTCCATATAAACTTTCTCCTGAAGATCGCCATAGAGAAAGGCATTCTTGACATCTAACTGATAAAGTGGCCAGCTCCGAGTGCCAGCGAGAGAAAGAAAAAGGCGAATGGTATTAATATATATTCAGTATTAAGATATTAAGTATTAATAATAACCTGTGGAGATACCCACAGTATCTATTGTAGGCTCTCATTTGCTTAATAAATACGTGTGTATGTCTCACAATGAAATACACGCTTTCCCGTATCCTTTTTTCTCTTTCTAACATGGTATCAGAATCATGAAACCCTAGCCAGCACGAAACCCTAGCTTCCACTCAAACCAACCGCCAAACCAGAAACCCTAACCCTAGCCGCCGACCGCCAAACCCCTCGCCGACCTTTGTCGGCCCTTCAACAGTCGTCGCCGACCCTCGTCGACCCTCCAGGAACACTCGCCGACCACAGTCGGCTTGCCTACAGCGTGCGCCGACCCTCGTCAACCCCTCCAAGGGTGACGACCACTTCAGTCAAGCCTTCCTAGGGAGCTCGACAATCCTAGTCAGGCCCTTCAGGGATGACGTCGACCTCAGTCGACTCGACTAGGAGGGTTGCCTCCCTCGTCAGCCCCTCCAGGGGTGACGTCAACCATCATCAGTCCCTCCAGGAGTGACGTTAGCCACCGACAGCTCTTCCAGGGGTCTTTCTCTTCCACCGACAACCACTGTTAGACTCCGACGATCAATGTAGGATCTTCCTCCGCTCCGACAGATCCTGTAGGCCCTTTCTCAGTCACTAGACTTGCCTTGTCTCTCTCTTTCCCTCACTGCATCCGTCTGCCAGTGTAGTTCCACGATGTCTGCGAGTTTGATGATGTTGTGAGGGTTCTGTGTAGTTCTTTGTTATACTTCCGTGTGGATTGAGACTTGTGTTTGTTTTTGTGGTATTTTTTGGCCCCCTTGTTGGTGAACAAGAATGTCAGATAATTCCGTAACCCGCAAATCCCAGGTTAAAGCTGGTCGGCAGCGTACCACAGAGGTGTTCTCATCATCCACACAGTTAATTGATCAACGACTTTATGGCGCCAATGGTTATGCTTTATGGAAGAAAAGCGTTCTTAAGTCTCTGCAAGGAGTGGAATTGGATTTCCATCTGTTTGATGATCCTCCCTCACGAACATCAGTGACTTTTCGGACTTAGACCCGGGATGATGCCCGGATATTTACTTAGTTGCTCAACACGATGGATCCTTCTGTTTAGGCTTTGGTCGCCAACATTCATACTGTGAGAGAGATCTGGTCCTCGTTAGAATCCATCCATTCGGCCACTAATGATCTATCCCGTCTATATGACATCATGAAAGGTTTCTTTCAATCCCAACAGTCCGACAAGCCTCTTCAGGATCATTTTATGCAATTTAAGATTTTGGTTGATGACTTTGATCGCCTTCTCCCATTCACAAATCAGTTGTCTCAGTTTCAACAGCAGCGGCAGCAACTTTTGGTGGTGTGCTTCTTAGCTAGTTTGGATTCTGAGTTTAACTCCGCTCGCTCTCAGATCCTTGCTGGGGCCGACATTCCCACTCTTCGAGGCATTTCGACGTGTGAGTCGAGCATCCCGTCAGGATGAGTCTCGTGGTACTGGTACATCTCCTGTTGAGACCTCTGATCAGTCTGCTTTAGTAGGTTTTCATGGTAGCTGCAACGGTTGAGGCTGCGGTCGTGGTAGTGGTAACAAGTCCGATCGTGGAAGAGGTCGTGAGACCCGTACGTGCCACTATTGTGGGATCCGGGGGCACATTCGCAGTGAATGTTACAAGCATTATGGGTTGCCTCCACTGGTGGCCAATGCCACATCTGATTTCAGCCTGTAGGACTATATCCAGCCAAGTCCTCAAGGGGCCTCTAATTCGACCAGACGAGTTGTAGAGATGACTACTGCAGAGTATGACCAGTATATGTATGATCAGATTGGATAGAGTACGAGTTCTTCTGAGGTACCAGCAGCCACCTTTGCAATAATCCCACTGCATGTGTGGCTACCCCCCACACCTGGGTTATTAATTCTGGCGCTTTTGCTCACATGGCTGGATCATCAGGAATTCTATCAGATTATAAGCTGACCCCTGATCATGCTAGTGTTTTGGTGGCTAATGGCTCCTCCTTAGCTGTTGAGGGTTATGGCGTTGCGACACCAACTCCTACCCTTTCTTTATACAATGTCTTACATACTCCTGATAATCCCTTCAATCTATTATCTATCAGTCAGATTACCACTGATTTGAGTTCCTCCGTGATATTTTTTTTTGATTCTTGTATTTTTCAAGATCTTATAATGCAGAGGATTATCAGTAAATGACGGGTCTCGAGGGGGTTGTACCTACTAGATGCTGCTCCTGCTCAGGCGTATTCTGCCTTATCTTCTTCTACCCTTGATATCCATTGCCGTCTTGGGCACCCTAGTTAGTCTAGTCTAAAATTTCTTTACCCTAATTTAAGGTATGTGTCTGCTATTGAGTGTGAGTCGTGTTGTTTTGCCAAGCACTTGCGTGTGCCTTTCAAGTCTCGAGTTAATAAAAGAGCTTCTGCTCCCTTTCAGTTAGTACACTCTGATGTCTGGGGACCTAGTCCGGTTACCTCTTTATTTGGTTTTCATTATTTTGTGGGTTTTGTCGATAATCACTCTCGTGCCACTTTTCTCTATTTAATAAAAAATAAATCTGAGATTTTATCTGTGTTTACTCAATTTTGTAAGACTGTGCAAACTCAATTTGGTACCTGTGTTAGGATCTTGCATAGTAATAATGGGAGAGAGTATATGTCTACTGCCATGAGGGAGTTTCTAGTGAGTCATGGCATTTCCCATCATACGTCGTGTCCTGATACTCCCGAACAAAATGGGGTGGCTGAGCGTAAAAAAATAGACATGTTTTGAAAACTGCCCGTACTCTCCTATGTCATATGCATGTTCCTTATCATTTTTCGAGTGAGGCTGTTCTTACAGCCGGTTATCTTATTAATTGCATGCCATCTACTATCTTAGGTGGTGTTTTCTCGATGTCTGTGTTAGCTCCTATGTTACCTGGGCACTCCCTGCCTCTTAAAATCTTTGGTTGCGTATGCTATGTGCGTGACACCAGGCCACAGGTCACTAAACTTGATGCTCGTGCCCTCAAATGTGTGTTTCTTGGCTACCCTCAACACCAGAAGGGGTATCGGCGTTACTGTCCTGCACTTCATCGTTTTGTTGTGTCTCGGGATGTTACCTTCCTGGAGTCGACCCCATTCTATTCTCCTTCTTCTCCTGTTCCACCTACGAGTCGTGAGTCACCTCCCTCCCCTTTGTTTACCGATTTTTTGGTCTCTCGAATTACAACTGATACTCCTGCCTCCCCTTCTGAGCCACTCCCAGTGCCACCTCCTGCAGCTTCGCCCTCCCGTGATCCGCCTCCTGCTGAGCCAGTTCTCTCGTTGGTTGATCCGCCGGTAAGTGAGCCCTCTATTGCTGCCCGCCGCCCTTATTGTCTCTGTCAGGATCACCCCCGATATGTTGATTCCTATAAGGGCTTGTCAGCTTCTTTACGTGCTTTTATTTATGCAGTTAATACTACTGCTATTCCTGGTAGTGTTTCAGAGGCTCTCTCCCATCCTGGTTGGCGTTCTGCTATGTTGGAAGAAATGCCTACCCCGAATAACAATGGCACTTGGGATCTTGTTTCTCTTCCTGCCAGGAAGCAAGCAGTTGGCTGCAAGTGAGTTTACACTATGAAGATGAATCCTAATAGCTCTTTGGCTCCCTTGAAAGCACGCCTTGTTGCAAAAGGTTATGCCCAAACTTGTGGTGTTGACTACTTTAAGACTTTCTCTCCTATTTCCAAGATGACTTCCATTCGCCTTTTTCTTTCTCTCGCTGCCACTCGGAATTGGCCGCTTTATCAGTTGGATGTCAAGAATGCCTTTCTCCATGGCAATCTTCAGGAGGAAGTCTATATGGAGCAACCTCACGGTTTTGTTGCTCAAGAGGGGTATGATCTGGTGTGTCGCCTTTATCGTTCTTTGTATGGTTTAAAACAATCTCTTCGGACCTGGTTTGGGAGGTTTAGGACGGTGGTGCAACAGTTTGGTCTACGGCAGTCGAGCAAAGATCATACCGTGTTCTTTTGTCGGGCAACCTCTGGCTGTATTCTTCTCATTGTATATGTTGATGATATTATCATCATTGGTGATGACCGTGTTGGAATTAGTAGCCTGAAGGCCTTTCTGCAGATACAATTTCAAACTAAAGATCTTGGGCACTTGCGGTATTTTCTGGGGGTTGAGGTGGGCAAAGGTAAGCATGAGATTTTTATTTCTCAGAGAAAATATATGATTTGATATTTTACGCAACGCTGGCCTGCTAAATGCAAAAAGTGTGGAGTCCCTGATGGATCCGAGTGTGAAGCTTCTTTCCGGTGACAGTGATGTGTTTCCTCACTCTGACAGGTATCGCAGAATGGTGGAAAAACTTAATTATTTGACCACCATGACTAGACCAGATATTGCCTATCATGTCAGCATTGTAAGTCAATTTATGTCTGATCCCCGTGGTCCTTATTGGAATGCAGTGGTTCGTATCCTACTGTACCTCCATCCGGGAAAGGGTCTACAGTTTTGTGATCGGGGTCATTTCCGTACCGAGGGCTATTCTGATGCAGACTAGGCAAGATGCCCGATTGATAGGAGATCCACATCAGGATTCTCTCTTTGTTGGTGGAAACCTGGTATCGTGGAAAAGCATGAAGCAAAATGTGGTGTCGAGATCTAGTGCTGAGGCGGAATACAGGTCTATGGCTTTGGCAACGTCCGAAATCATGTGGGTTCGATAGTTTCTCACTGAATTAGACGAGCCGCCTATGGGTCCTACCAAGTTGTGGTGTGACAATAAGTCTACTGTCTACATCGCTACTAATCCAGTGTTTCATGAGCAGACTAAGCACATCGAAATCGACTGTCATTTCATCAGCCACGAGTATAAGAACGGCACTATTGATTTTGGCTTTATTTGATCTGGTGAACAATTGGCCGACGTGTTCACTAAGGCACTGTCTGGGCCCCGGGTTCACTATATTTGTAACAAGTTGGGCATTATTGATATCTATGCTCCAACTTGAAGGGGTATTAATATATATTCAGTATTAAGATATTAAGTATTAATAACAGCATGTGGGGATGCCTACAGTATCTATTGTGGACTCTCATTTGCTTAATAAATACATAAGTATGTCTCACAATGAGATACATGCTTTTCCGTATCCTTTTCTCTTTTCTGACAAATGAAAATCATCTTGGAGACAGGTGAGAAAGTCTCAAAATAGTCAACACCATAAGTTTGGGTATAACCTTTTGTAATAAGGCGCGCTTTCTAGTGAGCCAAAGAGCGATCAAGATTCACCTTCACAGTGTAAACCCATTTCTAGTCAACTGCCTGCTTCCCAGCAGGAAGAGAAACAAGATCCCAAGTGTCATTATTATCCATGGCATACATTTTCTCCAACATAGCAGAACGCCAACCAAGATGGGAGAGAGTCTCTGAAACACTACCAGGAACAGCAGTGGTATTAACTGTAAAAATAAAGGCACGTAAAGAAGCTGACAAGTCCTTATAAAAGTCAACATACTTGGGTGATCCCGACAGAGACGATAAGGGCGACGGGCAGCAATAGAGGACTCACTTAACGGTAGATCAACCGACGAGAGAACTGGCTCAGCAGGAGGTGGGTCACGGGAGGGCGAAGTTGTAGGAGGTCGCGCCAGGAGCGGCTCAAAAGAGGCGGCAAGAGTATCATGAGTGATCCGAGAGACCAAAAAATCGGTAGACAAAGGGGAGGGAGGTGACTCACGACCCAGAGGTGAAACAGGAGGAGAAGGAGAATAGAATGTGGTCGACTCCAAAAAGGTAACATCCCGAGACACAACAAACCGACAAAGCGCAGGACAGTAACACTGATACCCCTTCTGGTATTGGGGATAGCCAAGAAACACACATTTGAGGGCACAAGCATCAAGTTTAGTGAGCATCAAGTTTAGTGAGCACCAATACCCTTTCTGGTGTCACGCACATAGCATATGCAACCAAAGATTTTAAGAGGCAAGGAGTGCCCAGGCAACATAGGAGCTAACACAGACATCGAGAAAACACCACCCAATACAGTAGACTGCATGCGACTAATAAGTTAACAGGCCGTAAGAACAGCTTCACTCCAAAATTGATGAGGAACATGCATATGACATAGAAGAACACGGGCTGTTTCCAAAATATGTCTATTTTTCCGCTCAGGCACCGCATTCTGTTCGGGAGTATCAGGACATGACGTCTGATAGAAAATGCCATGACTCATAAGAAACTCCCTCATGGCAGTAGATAGATACTCCCCCCATTATCACTATGCAAGACCCTAACATAGGTACCAAATTGGGTTTGCATAGTCATATAAAATTGAGTAAACATAGATAAAATCTCATATTTATTTTTCATTAAATATAAAAATGTGGTACGAGAGTAATCATCTACAAAACTCACAAAATAGCATAAACCAAATAAAGAGGTAACCAAACTAAATCCCCAGACATCAGAATTAACTAATTGAAAGGGAGCAGAAGCTCTTTTATTGATTCGAGACTGAAAAGGCATACGCAGGTGCTTGGCAAAATGAAACGACTCACACTCAATGGCAGACACAGACTTAAATTAGGGTACAAAATTTTAAAACATGACAAACCAGGGTGCCCAAGACGACAATGAACATCAAGGGCAGAAGAAGACAAGACAGAATACGCCTAAGCAAGAGCAGCATCGAGCAGGTACAACCCCCCAGAGACCTGTCCTTTACTGATAATCATCTTCCTCGTAAGATCTTAAAAAACACAAGAATCAGGAAAAAATATCACGGAGCAACTCAGATCAGTAGTAATCTCACTAATGGATAATAGATTAAAGGGATTAGCAGGAGTATGCAAGACATTGTATAAAGAGAGAAGAGGAGTTGGTGTTGCTACACCACAACCCTCAATAGCTAAAGAGGATCCGATAGCCACCAAAACACCAGCATGACTAGGAGTCGGCTTATAATCTGATAGAATTCCTGATGATCCAGCCATGTGAGCAGAAGCGCCAAAATCAATAACCCAAGTGTGGGGGTTAACCACACATGCAGTAGGATTACCTGCAAAGGTGGCTGCTGATACCTCAGAACAACTCGTACTCTATCCAATCTGACCATACATATACTGGTCATATTTTACAACAGTCATTTCAACAACTCATCAGGTCGAGGTGGGTACCCCCTGAGGACTAGGCTAGATATAGTCCCGCTAGCTGAAATCATATGTAGCATAAGCCACCAGTGGAGGCTTCCCATTAAGCTTGTAACATTCACTGCG
The DNA here is from genome assembly GCA_034768845.1 of Heliamphora exappendiculata. Taxonomy (NCBI): domain Eukaryota; kingdom Viridiplantae; phylum Streptophyta; class Magnoliopsida; order Ericales; family Sarraceniaceae; genus Heliamphora; species Heliamphora exappendiculata. The sequence continues at coordinate 13,038,308 of JAOTRH010000027.1, forward strand.
AATGTGTTCCCGAATCCCACAATAGTGGCACGTACGAGTGTCATAACCACCATCACGACCTCCTCCACAACCAGAATTGCTACCACCACCATGACCGCGGCCTTGACCCCTGCGGCTACCATGAAAAGCCACGAAAGCGAACTGATCAGATATCTCAACAGGAGATGCACCAGTACCACGAAACTCATCCCGACTCAGACACCCGACTCACACGTCGGAATGTCTCGAAGAGAGTAGGAATATATACTCCAGCAAGGATTTGAGAACGCGCTGAGTCAAACTCAGAGTTCAAACTGGCCAAGAAGAAGACCACCAAAAGTTGCTACCTCTGCTGCTGAAACTGAGACTGCAGATTCGCGAACAAAAGAAGACAATCAAACTCGTCAGTCAAAATCTTGAATTACAAAAAGTGATCCTAAAGAGGCTTCCGGACTGGTAAGACTAAAAGAAGCCTTTTATGACATCATATAGGCGGGAGAGATCATTAGTGGAGGAATAGATCGATTTTAACAAGTACCAGATTTCTCGCACAGTATCAGTATTGGCCACCAAGCCTGAACAAAAAGATCCATCGAGTTGAGCAACTGACTGAATATTCGGGCATCAACCCGGGTCCAATTACGGAAGGTCGCTGAAGTCTGTGATGGAGGGTCATCAAACAGGTGGAAATCGAGCTCCATGCCTTGAAGAAACTTAAAAACACTTTTCTTCCATAAAGCATAACCATTGGCGCCATCAAGTTTCCGATTAACCAACCGTGTGGATGACGAGAACACCTCTGTGGTACGCTGTCGTCCAGCTTTAACCTAGGACTCGCGGGTCACATAATCCTCTGACATCCTTGCTCACTAACAAGGAAACCAAAAATACCACGAAATACACGTCTCAATCCACACAGAGGTACGATAAGAAACCACACCAGACCCTCACAGGATCATTGAACCAGCAAACATCACTGTGAGGAAAAGAGAACCTGGCCGAACTGGTGAGAGATCTGTTTAAGGTCTAGGAGTGAGCGGCAAGGCTCAGAAGGAGCCTACAGAGGTCGGCAAGGGCCTAGAGTGGGTCGACTGTGGTCGCCGGAGACCCTAGAAGGGCTGATGGTGGTTGACGTCACCCCTGGAGGGGCTAACGAGAGTCGGCAACCTCCCTGGTCGCGCCGACTGTGGACGACGGCACCTCTGGAGGAGTTAACTAGGGTCGGCGAAGCCTCTGAGAGGGCCGACGAGGGTCGGCAATGCTTGCTAGAGAACCGACGAGAGTCGGCATAAGCTGTGGAGTCACCAACGAGGGTCGACGAGGGTTTTTGGGAGACCAAGGAGGGTCGGCGCAGGCTCCTGGAGAGCCAACGGTGGTCGGCGAGGTGGTCTGACAGTCGGGTTCTGGTGGTTGGTGGCTAGGGTTAGGATTTTGCTACTGGTGGTAGGTAGGGTTTCATGGTGGCTAGGATTTCATGGCTCTAATACCATATTAGAATAGGAGAAAGAAAAAATACAAAAAAGAATGTATTCTCATTATGAGACATGCACACATATTTATTAAGCAATGCGAGCCTACAACAAATACTGTAGGCATCCCCACAGGATATTATTAATACTTAATATATTAATATTAAATATATATTAGCAATCAACTCCTTAAACAAACCCACCCATGTTAACACAACAAACACCAAAATTGACCAAATTTAACTCCCTATGTAGAGACTGGTATCTTTTTCCTTTTTACCTACGATATGATATAGATTTACCAATTTTCCCCTTGTATAATTTAGATTATGTGGGAGATTTTAAATATAGAAAAATGATTCTATAATTTGATATTGCCTTGTATAATTTAATTATGAATTGGAGTTAATATTAGTGGGCCATTTGTTAATTTCAGTAGAGCGGTCTTAGAAAGACTCACTTTGCACACAGGCATTTCAGAATTTGGATCCAATAGACATGACCCATGACCCAACTATGTTGATTTAAACTTGGTTAGTTGCCCTACGCTCAATACTAACCATTTAGTTGCAGAAATTGGAATCAACCCTAAATTGGTTAGACTTTTGCACAAAATTGGTTGGAGACTAACCAACTAGGATAATCACCCATTTTGTATTTCAAAATTTGAAAACGTGGAAGCTTACTTGTTTGGTACAATAAAAAAGTGGCTCCTTCCATGCCTTTTTTGCACACACCACACTTTTGTGACACCTCATTTGTCCACTTGGGCACTCAAAACTATTAGAATGTTAACTACCAACTCTTATAAAAGCTTAGCTATTAGAAAGAAGGATAAATTTATTATTTATATCCTCAACATAACCCCCATGTGTGGTTCGATTCTCTTATATAAATCAACCAAACATGTACTGATATACTTTTGTATCATATGGTGGACAGACAGGCTTGAGCAAGAGCTGTTACGTGCACTGATACCGTATTAAATTGTTACTCACTCATCTAAAAACTTAAGATGTTAAAAAGAGGGATTAACATTAGTATTTTATATCCCCAATAAAAACTGTATTCCCATTTGTATATGTATATGGTTGTATCTCAATGCAAGATTCGAGGCATTAGTGGTGGGTGTATGGGCATTAAGTGTTAGCACCATCAGTTCACTTGAAACTACAATGGCTCCAGATCCTTTTATTTGGTTGGAAACTAACCTTGTCATCTTTTCTCCATCACTTTGGTTGGCTTTAAGCCCATAGCCCATTGCTTGTAAGGACACTAGGAAGAGTTACACAAGCTTTAGGAAGCATACAACTCATTTGGAAGGTCTCAAACTCAAGCATTCATGTAAGTATATATGTGTTTGATAGGAACAAAGAAACAATCACAATCACAATCCACTGCCTCCCCTAGTGGACAAACCCCCCTCCCCATATGCACCATCCTGCTTTGGTTTGTAAATAGCCTCTCTCTCTAAGCTCTCTTAGTTTTTCATAACCAAGTAGAGATCTTGAGTTCCAAGGGACTTACTCCTCAATTCACAAAAAGAAAAAAACACTTGATTTACATACCTTTGAGTCTTTGTGATCTTGAGCATGAGGAATCCACTTGAAGAAGAAGATAGAAGCATTTAGAGGAACTCACCGTTCAACTTTATCTCTTTAAATTGTTACTTATTTGAAGAACTTGGGGTACAGCTTTAACATAACTTTTAAACATGCAGTTTCATCATATGTTGAAATGAAAGCATGCTTCATCATATATTCATGTGCTGAAATGAAAGTGTGTTAGTTTTCAATCATGATTTTAGATATTGGGTTATGTTCATAATACTTGAAAGTATGCTTCCTGAATTTAAATCATCCTTTAGATTTTGGTTTTGAAAGAAAGAAAGATATTATTTTAGTTAGGCTTGAGAGATTTTACAAGATGTTTCGTATTGGGCTACCGGACAATAAGTGGATAAAGACCTACCTATCAGTAAAAAATCATAAACCTGCATTTGATAGGTTTTCTACCTTCGAATTAGTAACCCTAAAAAAGAAGTGTGAAATGGAATTTAAGAAGTTGTCAAGAATGAAAGACACAATATGTTGTTTTACAGGTAAAATGAATACGGTTAAGAACCTTGATTATCAATGGCTAAAACTTGATCTTGGATATCTAAGTTATCTAGGTAAAGTTTAGTTTTAATTATGTACAGGTTACTATATTGTCATCGCATAATTAAATTCAAGTTATTTCTCCTACAAGCCTTGTACTCACCCCTTGACTTAATAGGTGAACATGATGCATGAGGACATGGATGTATATTGTGAAGCAACATGAGATTTACTGTTTTGTATATGAAGAGCTTCTCCTATGTTTTTATGTGTTCAAGTTCCTATTTTGAGCATGCGAAGTGGTTAATTAAACTTGTGTCATGTAGCATGCATGTAATGAACTAATGAAGGGACTTTCGTATAAAAGGTGGACTTGGATATTATTTTGGAAGCAGTAGATGTACTGTTGCGTCAAGAATAGGTAAGGTTTTGTAGAATAGGTAAGGTTTTGTATAAAGGCTAAAATAACTGGTATAACTCTCGGAAGCATGATTGATCACATTTGTCTTAAAAAATGGAATTTTCTATCGAACATTAAATCCATCCAACTTTTGCAATCAGTCCCACCACTTTGGAAAGGCATATCTCTCTCACCTTTTTTAATCAAACTTTGGAATTTTCATCATAAGTAATTCTATGTCTTACGGTGCTTTTGATACAAATTTGGTTTTTTCTGAATAAAAATATGTATATTATTGAAATTTCAAAGTTTGAGGAGGGGTAAACTTAAATTGACATGGAATGCCGTATTAAGAAAAGATATGAACCTATTAAAATTAACTAAACATATGGCTCTTTACAAAGTAAAATGGCGAAAATAGATTCATATAACCGACCCCAATTGATTCGAGCAAAGTCACAAAGGCTTAGTTTGATTCAGTTTGTTTAAAATATGTATGTTATGAATTTTCTACCAAAACTAATCGAACCTGGGCGGCAAGCGTGTAATTGGCCATAAGTTGGTCTATATTCATTAGTTCCATTTGGAAATAGAATAATAATAGATCATTTCAGAAAAAACTCCTAGCATTTGCACTTAAATTCTCTTTAGAACAATTCTTAAAGTTGATACTACAGTTCTGGTTTTTTTTTGGGGGGAAATGGAAATTCTATTTAGAACAATTTTTAAAGTAGACCCTACATTTCTTTTTTTTTTTTTTTTTTGGGG
>JAOTRH010000027.1:13043122-13119747 GCA_034768845.1 Heliamphora exappendiculata
TATATTAATTTTTAGATCCACAGTGTATCGCAAATTATTATTTCGATGTTCTAATGCATTTCAATGGCACGCAATATGCATCATTTATCCTCCGAATGTAATACCGTAAATTTTAATCATTTTAGAATAATTAATTTATCTAAAATAGAAACATACCCGATCATCACAGTATTGAACCTTAGCCGAGTACGAGTGTACTAATCGAAAATGATGATATGCGGGAGCAAGGTGTATGGGAATATTAGTGTATGGGAATGTATGGTACAGTGGTGGCGAGGCCCGTTAGAGTTAACGCGGCACTGAGTAACCTTTGGGTTTGGGTTCTCGAGTGAGAACTGAGGAAAAACCATTTATGTGAGAGCGTTGAACTTTCGAAAGCTCGAACAAAGAGAACATAGAGGTTTTAGGTTGAACCCTTACAACGGTTAGTGTGTAGTTGAGAACGAGAATTTTGGTAGTATGGACAACGAGAACATAGTGAATTAAGTTGATCCATTGCATTAGAAAGTGTATATTTTTGTGTATCTCGTGTATTATATTGTTGGGTATTGGCATTTTTATGGGTAGGTTAGTTGGGTTATTGTTGTTCCTTTGAGCGTGTAGCTCACAAAATTTAAATGTCAAGCGAAAAAGAAGTGTTCAAGGAGCTGATCCCAATCGAGGAGGAGTACTAGACTCTGCCTGGCATAGGAGAAGAAACCATAGAAGAATTCTTGAAGTAGTTTAGAAATGTAATATTTTAAATTCGCGACTATGATGCACTTTTTGTAATATTGGAAATTCTCTTTTAATATATTAAAATTTTTCTCATTTTGACTTATTCTTTTAAGTTGAGTTAATTACTTATAAGTGAAATGAATAGTTTAAGTTTAATAAAAAAAGGGACTATTTTCACAAGTAATTAAAGAAAGAGTCTTTTAAATGGTGTGTCCAAAAAGTGGGCCGTCACAGCTTGGTATTAGAGCTTAGGTATACGAAACCCTAGTGATTTTGGGTAATGGGTAGACCTAAGTTCTATTTGTGTGAATTATATATGTATATCTACTTGTTATTTGGACTTGTAATATGCTACTATCTTCTAAGTATAATATATTTAATTTAGTATTTTAGGATGTCATATGATTTGAATCCCAAACCGAAGCGCAAACTAAGAGTCTTGTTAAGAATTGTAGTTAATTCTAGTACTCATTAAATCTATTATAAATGACATAACATCACACCGAATTATATATAATTGGTGAATTGTTAGAATAAAAATAATCAATCGTAACAATTAGAGAGTCGTCACTAACAGTTACGACGGCAATCATCTCGCCAATAATGCTAATATTAGCAACGCCAATATCAATATTTGTTTAAGCAAGCTTACCCAAATTCTAAGAGCCGATATATATGAACCAATTCAGAGTGTGAGTAGTGCACTAGGCTTACATTGAGTTAAGGTGAATACAATGATCCTTATGATATTGTACTTTATGAATACTTTTCTTAAACAGTGATAACTTGAATTATTAGATGTTGGTGCATCATTCGAGTGTTAAAAAAAATGATGACTTGATATTAAATTTTTTGATTATGTAGATGAGAGTTTTTGTATATACACAATGTTTTGGAGATTTATGGTGCTTAAGTTAGAGGACTTACATTGTTTATTGGGAGTAAATAATAAGACCATGTCTTGGTGATTATAAAATTGTAGGTCCTTACCCTTAGTCCGTTACTTGGTTGAAGAAAGTAAATGATGTATTGCGTACTAGATCACTATCTTACTCAAGGAAATAGTTATAGCTAGATATGTTGATCTTATAAATGACGAAGAGTTTATTGTTGAAATTTTTTATGATTAATTTTGACATTAGGAATACTTTTAGAATTATTTGAGGTTATAAGATGGATGTGAATTAATGGAATTGAATAAATCTTTAGCCGGGGTTATTTCTAGGTTGGAAAGCCTCACGATTCGATAATACATTTGAGCTTAAAGTTATGATTATGCAAAATCATTAGTGTGTCGGGATGTATTATGAGTAGGAAACATGAAGATTAAATGATGTATGAGTAATATGTATAGAATGACTGTGAGACCTTGATTCATTTTTTTTCGGCGTTTTTCAACGCGTTTTTAGCGTTTTTGGTTGACATATTTATATGTATTTCGATGCATGATCAGGCTTAGATATGCATGAGGGGTTGGTTCCCAGGGCTGTTAGGCGTTGCAGTGCGATTTTTTTATTAAAAAAGAAGATATTTTCGTGGCCTATAAATATCTGGCGTTAGATATTTTTAAAAGATATTTTCAAAATTTCTCTAACTAAATTTTCTCCATTTTCTCTCTGCCGTCTCTCTAACTTCTTGGGGGCCCATGGCTCGATTTTCGATGATCCAACTGCTGATTCTTGTTATTAGCATCGTGGTCTATGCATCTATCCTGACAGAATTTTATTTCGGCGAAGCTCAATTTTGCACGTAGATCGAGACGTCGAGTTTTTAACTCAACGAGTTAGGATCCTAAACTCTCATATCTTATAAGGGTGCTACGTGTAATCATGTGTAGTTTTACCGTTTCAAAATGCATGAAAATTGCATTTTGTTTCAAATCGTTTTTCATCGGTTTCAGTTGGATGAAATCGTGTTTCGAGTGTTTCTTTTGATGTTTTAGCATTGGGCTTAGGAGTGTGTATGTCCGAGGGTGTTGGACGAGAGTTTGGAGGCTTTGATTCGAGGTTTGGTGTCACGCTCCAAACCCAGGGTCACGTGAAAATTCACCAAACACTAGTTTTACAAAAAAATAAGTTTTCACACATTCAAATTCACCTGTTGAAATTACAAGAAAACCCAATATGCATCTCTTATCAACAGTAAACATCTTGTATAACATGTAAAAATATATCGCCTTATGGCGTACAAAACTGCCTTCAGGAATAGGCATACCAACAAGAAAGAAAACTATAAAAGTCTTCCGCCACCACGGGCATCACCAGAGCTACACCTCATCCACATCATCACCTGAAAATAGTTTTACAGAAAAGTCCCACCCGTGAGCCGAAACCCAATAGAAATAGACAATAAAGTTGTAAAGCAGGTAATATGCAATTATATGGTATGAGCGAACTCAGCCACAACCGAAAATGGTTTTCCATCAAAAAACGCACAAGTTTTTCCATCCGGCCAACACAAGCCTCCCAATTGGTTTTATTATCATAAAACCCTATTTCCGTCTTTAAACCCACAAATTTGCAAATAATGCAAGTAAACCATCAGAGTTAAGAAAAAACAGTAATCAAAACATTGTTCCCTCGCGGAATGAATCATCGCGAAATAAGAAAAGTAAGATCCTATGTACCGACTCAATCACAAGAGAATAGAGGTAGTAACTATAGACTCCTGTCCAGTATCTAACCCCCAGATATCGTGGGATCGCCTAGATACACACAGATTCTATACGGAGCACCATGAACGTAACCACTCAATTTACGGGTTATGACCCCGGGGGAGCTGAGCTCCCATCCGTCTCAGTTTACGAGGACTAGCCCGAAGGACCTGAGTACTTGCTCTGCGCAAGTTTTTGGACTTACACCGAGGGCAATTCGTGCCAAATATACGTCATCCCGGTATATCTAGATATTCTTCCAAAAATAGTACTGTAGCTCAACTACGAAAACATTACCTCAAAATAATACATTATACATGTATAAAAAATCCATTCATCAACATGGAGATCAAACAAAATATTTTCAAAATATTTTTTTCTGCTTTCCACAAAACGTTTCAAAACCTGAGACTCAATCCCGAATGTGAGCTCCAAACCTCTAAAACATAAAATATTGAGGTTTCCATCAAAATCCTCCATTTTCTAACAATTACCACCATTTTCAAGAACACCTTTTGAAAATCATAAAATCACATGTCATGTCATGTACTAAACCAAGAAAAGCGAAAAAATGCTTTTTACCTAAAAAATCAAGATTTAAACATAGATATGACATTTCATGCATTTTCTATCGGTTAAAAAGCATACAATTATATATAACACCCTAATACAACAGTAGGGTATAGAATCCTATCTCATTGGATCAAAACCCGACGCCTCAAAAACTAGGTCTCGTCGGAACGAGAATCAAACCGGATGAGCGCGAAGCTAGCAGCGTGAATAGCAGTGATCCACAAGCTGATCGTAAAAAACTAGGCTCGGGCAGGTCAAAAATGTAGAGAGAAGGCAGAGAGAATGGAAAGAACTAAGCTTTTCCAAACATTTCAGGGGCTGGAATACATATAGGCACGCCAAAAACACTGCTCAGTCGACAGAAGAGAGCACTTCAGTCGACTGAAGTGCCTCGAGAAACGCAAACTTTTATAGTTCAGTCAACTAAACCCCTGAGTTTAGTCGACCGAACTCAATAAAAATGGTTCAGTCGACTGGACTAGGCCCCCCATTCGACCGAACCCAAGGTTCTCAACCTACTGGTTTTCAGTTCAGTCGACCGAACTCACCAGTTCAGCCGACCGAATAGCCTACTATTTTGGTCTCGGGTTTTGTGTTCTAAGGCAAACTAAACAAGCCAGAAACCAACCCAACCCATCTAAATAAGGTCCAGAAAAGCTTAAAACACATCTACACATGCTATTCTACAACTCAAAACATAAACCAAGCATTGATGAAACATAACATGAAGGAAAAACATGTCAACATTTATATATATCAAAATTAACAAGGTTCGGGGTCTCACAACTCTCCCCCCTTAAGGAATTTCGCTGCCGAAATTCTCTACAAGGTCACGAGGTAAATAGATCTAGATATCTAGCACGCATCACAGACTCAATCTCCAAAGTCGCTTCCTCAACCCCGTGATGAAGCCACTGAACTTTGACATACGCAATCGTTCTCCCCCGTAATACTTGCTCCTTCGTATCCAGAATCCTCACAGGACGCTCCTCATACGTGACATCCTCATCAACTTGCAACTCAGTCCAATCCAAAATATGAGACGGATCCGGCTCATACCTCCAAAGCATAGAAACGTGAAAGACGCTATGCGCAGATGCCAACTGAGGTGGCAAAGCCAGACGGTATACTACCACCCAAATCCTCTCTTGGATCTCGAAGGGTCCAATAAAGCATGGTGATAGCTTCCCGCGACGGCCAAACCTCATCAGCCCTCTGTAAGGCAAAACTTTCAAGAACACATGATCTCACACAGCAAATTCTAACGGTCTCCTCCTCTGATCCGTATAACTCTTCTTGTGGCTATGAGCTATCACCAGACGCTGACGAATCACGGTAATCTGCTCCGTCGTCTCCAGTACTAAGTCGGGTCCCAAAACAGTGGTCTCTCCCACCTCTGTCCAACATACCGGCATTCTACACGATCTACCATACAAAGCCTCATACGGTGCCGTCCCAATACTGGACTGATAGCTGCTATTGTATGTAAACTCTGCCAATGATAGGTGATCCTCCCAAGAACCCCAAAAATTAAGCATGCGAGCTCTCAACATGTCCTCCAAAATCTAAATGGTCCTCTCAGACTGACCGTCAGTCTGAGGATGAAAAGCTGTACTAAAAGTCAAGCTCGTCCCCAAAGCTACCTGAAGACTCTGCCAAAAGCATAATGTAAAGCGCGGGTGTCGATCAGAAACAATAGTCATAGGTACTCCGTGTAGTCGGACTATCTCTCGAATATACAATCTACTCAATCGGTCCACTGGGTCTCTCACTCGAATAGGGAGGAAGTGCGCAGACTTCGTCAACCTGTCCATTATAACCCAAATAGCATCGTGCCCCTTCAACGAGCGTGGAAGTTCGGATACAAAATCTATAGTGACATTCTCCCACTTCCACTCGAATACAGGCAACGACTATAACAATCCTGCAGGTCTATGGTGCTCCACCTTTACTTGCTGACAAGTAAAGCACCGAGAAACGAATCGGATCACATCCCTCTTCATTTATGTCCACCAGAACTGTCGGCGTAGATCGGGATACATCTTCGTGCCTCCTGGATGCACTGCAAGATGCGAGTGATGAAACTCATGTAGCACCTCAGCACGGCACGACTCTGGCACAAACAGACGTCCTGTCAACCTCAAACTCTTATATGAACCCACCGTCCATCCTGTCGTGTCCTTCCTGCTACCAATGCGGTCCCGTATCATCTGAGCCACCTGGTTAGTCCCATGAGCCTCTAATATGCGTACAATCAATGCAGGCTGTGAAGCTACAGAATATAAAGTCGCACCTCCCCCTATCTCCCCGAGACACATATCAAACTCCCCAACAACCCCGAGCATATCCCATTCTCGTAGAGCCACAGAAGCTAACGAGCCATGAGATTTCCTGCTAAGCGCATCAGCTTCGACATTTGCCTTCCCCAGGTGGTACTGCAAATCAAAGTCGTAGTCTCCCAACAGCTCCATCCACCGTCGCTGGCGAAGATTCAGGTCTTTCTATGAAAACAAGTATTTCAAGCTCTTGTGATCAGAGAAAACATTGAAATGCTCACTATATAGATAATGCCGCCATGTCTTCAAAGCAAAGACTACGACTGCCAACTCCAGATCATGAGTCGGGTAATTCCTCTCGTGTATCTTCAGCTGTTGCGAGCCGTAGGCTACAACCTTATCTCCCTACAGCAATACACAGCCCAAATTGTCAAGTGATGCGTCGCAATATACTGTATAGCCCAGACCTCGCTCAGGAATAATCAACACTGGCACACAGGTTAATCTCCACTTCAGCTCTAGGAAAGCTAACTCACAGGAATCACTTAACACAAAACTAACTCCCTTCCGCGCCAGACGCGTCATCGGTGATGCAAGCTTAGAGAAGTCCTTCACGAACCGTCGATAATATCCTGCCAGACCGAGAAAACTACGTAACTCAAAAACATTCTTCGGTCACTGCCAATCCGTCACTGCATTAGTCTTCGTCGAGTCCACTGATATGCCATCCTCTGACACCACGTGTCTAAGGAACCTCACCTCTGACATCCAGAACTCGCACTTCTCAAACTTCGCATACATGCGATGTTCTCTCAGAAGCTATAAGATGACATGCAAATGCTCCTCATGCATCTCCCTCGTGGGCGAATAAACCAGAATATCGTCCACGAACACGACCACAAAACTATCCAGGTATGAGTGAAAAATACGGTTCATCAGACCCATAAATGTAGCTAGAGCGTTCGTCAGACCGAACAGCATAACCAGAAACTTGTAGTGACCACAACAAGTCCGAAAGGTGGTCTTCGCTATGTCCTCGTCCCGAATCCTCTGCTGGTGATATCCTGACCTCAAGTTAATCTTCGAAAGGCAGCGGGACCCCCTCAACTGATCAAATAAATCATCAATCCTAAGCATAAGATATCTATTCTTCACCGTCACCTGGTTCAACTTCCTGTAGTCTACACATAGTCTCAATGACCCATCCTTCTTCTTCACGAACAAAGCTGGTGCTCCCCACGGTGATGTACTCGACCGTATAAACCCTTTGTCCAGCAACTCCTGCAACTGCACCTTGAGTTCACGCAACTCAACAGATATGATGGCATAGAGATAGGAGCCGCTCTTGGAACAAGATCAATGGAGAACTCCACATCACGGCTCAATGGCAACTCAAACAAATCGTCAGGAAAGACATCCAGATAGTCACACACTACAGGGGTAACTTCCCCTCGAACCTCATCTGGCATATCCAATCTGAGAACAAAAAAGAGAGAACCCAAGTTCCCTCGAACTCGCGCGGCACCTGGTACAGACACCAAGCTCTCATTCCGATCACCCACACAGTAGAAGTAATCACCCTCCGGGGGACAAATCGACACTCTCCGTCGCTCACAATCTATATAGGCATGGTAGATAGTCAGCCAGTCCGTCTCTAGGATGACATCAAACGTGGTCATGTCTAGAATGATAAAATCAAACTCTAACCAACGACCGGCGACCTCAAGTTCGCAGGATCTATAAACAAGGCTCAGCGTCACACTCACATTAACTGGGGTCTCCACACACAAGGTACTACATAACCAGTCCATTTCCAACCCTAATGCAGATACAAATGCAGAGGATATAAATGAATGTGATGCTCCCGTGTCTATAAGAACACTGGCCCATGATTTAAAGACTAGAAGGGTACCTCTGATCATGGCCGGAGTAACAGCAACATCAAACAACACTGGTGCTTTGGAAGCACTGCGATCAGCAAGCACATAAGCCTTGGCCTGCGGCAGTCTGGTCTGTCCACCATAACTCTAAGTCGATGGTTGCCTCACTGACTGAGCTGAAGCACCTCCCTCTGCAAATCTAGAAGTCTGAGACCTAGGCTGCTGTGGAGCCTGTTGCCTCTGCATAGAAGAAGCAACCGACGTTCCTGCCGTGTCCTGGACATTCCCTTCTCTGGGACACTGCCTGCGAAAGTGTCTGGACTCACCACACCCAAAACAGATAGATGGGTCTCTCGCATGTGATGGGACGGGTGCTGAACTCTAAGCCTGGCCCTTCTTCGGGCACTCAACTGATCGATGCCCCAGCTGTCTGCATCTATAACAGATCAACCCTCTCTGCTCTGGCCTTCCTGCAGAAGCCACTGAAGGTGTAGGTGCAGATGATTGCGGTTGATAAGATCCAGTAAAACGACAACTAGGTCCAAACGACCTCTGGCACTTTTTTTTTGCGCCTTTGGAATTATGCATCTCCACTGCCCTGCTGACTCCCGCTCTCTCTAATCCTGCGACTGTTTGCCAACGAGTTCTCAACCCGGATAGCCGCTTCCACCAGTTTAATATATACCTCCACATCTAGAGCTGTAACCCTATCCTTGATAGCAGGTCGAAGTCCCCTTTCAAACCTCCGAGTGTGCAACTCCTCAGTCGATACCAGTATGAGGCCAAGTTCGTGAACTTGGCCTCATACTGGACCACGGACAGATTTTCTTGAACAAGGGAGAGGAACTCCTCTTGGTAAGTATCTCTCGAAGATCTCAGGAAATACTTCTCCAAGAAGACTCTCGTAAAAGCAGCCCATGTCTCATCTACAGTGGTCTTGGCAAACTTCCACCACTCTCTAGCATCTTCTCGCAGTTGGAACACCGCCAACTTTATATGCAAGGCATCCTCCTCGTTGTCTAGAGTATCAAAGATCGATGTGGTCACTTCCAACCACTCAGTAGCGACCTTTGGGTCTGGCTCCCCTGCAAAGATCGGAGGATCCAATCGCCGAAACTCCCGCATAGCTACAGAAGCCCTTGGCTCAGGAACCCGCACACTAGCCCTGGTCGCTTATGCCATAACCAGCATAGTGGCAAGCATCTCCTAGACAATGTTAGCACCGCCCACTTGTTCATGTGGGGTATGAACGTCTCCCTCCTCTGGAACCTGAACATCTGGAACCTGAACATCTAGAACCTGATCATAAGTACGACCTCAGCCACGGCCTAGACCACGACCCCGTCCCCGCGCTCCCCGCGTAGACATAATTCTATAGAAAGCAATGCAAACAGGATAAGCTTTCATGCAACATATTACTACGTAGCAGGAACACATAATTATGCTATCTCATAGCCACATAAGATCATGTTAACACGTCTCACATACCGAGGAGAACTAACAAGACAGACTCGTTCATTTGGATAACCTATTCAGATTCCCTGCTAGAAAATATGTCGGCCAAACGCGCTTCTAACTTGGCTTGTAAACATGTTAAACCAAACGCCCGAAGGCAAAACTCACCAATCCTGAGGTTCAACCTCTATACCCACATATACACATTTATCATGCTCAGAAAGCTATTAACATGTTATAAACCAACGTTTACGCACATGCAAGCAAGTATACACAATTAACCTCACTAGGTGATAAACCCTCTTTCCATGGCTCTTAAGTATTCGAACCCAGAGCTCTGATACCAATTTGTCTCGCCCCAAACCCAGGGTCACGTGAAAATCCGCCAAACACTAGTTTTACAAAAAATATATTTTCATACATTCAAATCCACCTGTTGAAATCACAAGAAAACTAAGTATGCATCTCTCATAAACAGTAAATACCCTGTATAACATGCATAAATATATCGCCTTATGGCATACCAAATTGCCTTCAGGAATAGGCATACCAACAAGAAGGAAAACTATAAAAGTCTTCCGCCACCACGGGCATCACCAGAGCTACACCTCATCCACATCATCACTTGAAAATAGTTTTACAGAAAAGTCCCACCCGTGAGCCGAAGCCCAATAGAAATAGATAATAAAGCTGTAAAGTAGGTAATATGCAATTACATGATGGGAGCGAACTCAACCGCAACCCAAAATAGTTTTCTATCCAAAAACCCACAAGTTTTCCCATCCGGCCAACACAAGCCTCCCAATTGGTTTTATTATCATAAAACCTTGTTTCCATCCTTAAACCCATGAATTTGCAAATAATGCAAATAAACCATCATAGTTAAGGAAAAACAGTAATCAAAACATTGTTCCCTCGCAGAATGTACCATCGCGGAATAAGAAGAGTAAGATCCTATGTACCAACTCAATCACAAGAGGATAGAGGTAGCAACTACAGACCCCTGTCCAGTATCTAACCCCCAGATATCGTGGGATCGCCTAGATACACACAGGTTCTATACGGAGTACCATGAACGTAACCACTCAATTTACGGGTTATGACCCCGAGGGAGCTGAGCACCCATCCATCTCAGTTTACGGAGACTAGCTCGAAGGACCTGAGTACCTACTCTGCGCACGTTTTCGGACTTACACCGAGGGCAACTCGTGCCAAATACACGTCATCCCGGTACATCTAGATATTCTTCTAAAAATAGTACCGTAGCTCAACTGCGAAAATATTTTCTCTAAATAATACATTGTACATGTATAAAAAAATTCATCCATCAACATGGAGATCAAACAAAACATTTTCAAAATATTTTTTCTTGTTTTTCACAAAATGTTTCAAAACCTGAGACTCAACCCCGAAGGCGAGCTCCAAACCTCCAAAACATAAAATGTTGAGATTTTCATCAAAATCCTCCGTTTTCCAACAATTACCACCATTTTCAAGAACACCCTTTGAAAACCATAAAATCATATATCATATGATATACTAAACCAAAAAAAGCAAAAAATATGCTTTTTTTTTCCAAAAAACCAAGGTTTAAACATAGATATGACATTTTATACATTTTCTATCGATGAAAAAGCATATAATTATATGTAACTCCCTAATACAGCAGTAGGGTCTAGAATCCTACCTCGCTGGGTCAAAACCCGACGCCTAAAAAATTGGGTCTCGTTGGAACGAGAATCAGACTAGATGAGCGCGAAGCTAGTAGTGTGAATAGCAGGGATCCACAAGCTGATTGTTAAAAACTAGGCTTTGGTGGGTCAAAAACATAGAGAGAAGGCAGAGAGAATGGATAGAACTAAGCTTTTCCAAACATTACAGGGGCTGGAATACATATAGGCATGCCAAAAACTCTGTTCAGCCACAAGAAACACAAACTGCCACAGTTCAGCCGACTGAAGTGCCTCAAGAAACACAAACTGCCACAGTTTAGCCGACTGAACCCCTGAGTTCAGTCGACCAAACTCAAGAAAAATGGTTTAGTCGACTGGACCAAGCCCCCCAGTCGACCGAACCCAAGATTCTCAACCTATTGGTTTTCAGTTCAGTCGACCGAATAGCCTACTATTTTGGTCTCGGCTTTTGTGTTCTAAGGCCAACCAAACAAACCAAAAACCAACCCAACCCATCTAAACAAGGTATGGGAAAGCTTAAAACACATATATACATGCTGTTCTAGAACTCAAAACAAAAACCAAGCATCGATGATATATAATATGAAGGAAAAACATGTCAACATTTATATATATCAAAATTAACAAGGTTCAGGGTCTCACATTTGGTGGGCTGAAACAGTGGTTCAGAAACTGTTTTCACGTGGAGTCAGTTGACTAGATCGTGAGATTAGTCGACTGGATCTTGGGTTTGTGGGTTCAGTTGACTGAACCTAGGAGGTCAGTCGACTAAGTTGCTTTTATTTTGGGTTTTAGGTTTCCAGTGCATTTTCAGTCGACTGGGCATGGGAGGTCAGTCGACTGGGGTCCTCTGTTGGGCGTTCGGTGTTTGTTTTAGTGGTTTTGGTTGGTTGTGTGGTGGTCTCTCAGTCGATTTGGTTATGGGGCTCGATCGATTGCTCTCCTCTAGTATTTTTTCAGTTGATTGGATTATGGGGTCCTGTCAATCGAAGTCACAGAGAGGGTGTTGGTCATGTCATGCGGGGTGTTAGGGCACGGTTGTGTGCATGGTGATTTGTGCACCGTTGGATGTGGGACGTATGGATCCGTTGTTCATTTTAAGGATGGGGTTTGGTGAGAACAGTTTTGTGGGAAGTTCTGGTATTGGCCTCCGAGTTAGGTTTTGGTTTTTCTGTATCGTTGGTTGTCCCTGTAGGTGGACGAATCGTTCAGGTGAGCGGACGACAAGTGTGTGGCATGTGATGTTGTATCGGGTTGTATGGCGTCGTTATGTGGAATGTCATGATTATACGTGCTTCTGTGCTTATAAAACTCTGATTAGTTTTCTTCATGCATGTGGTAGGGTGGTACGTGATCTTATGTGATCTTAAAGCATTTAAGGCTTTGGTTTTGCATATGCATATGTTGATTCGGTGTTATCTCGTAGTGTTTGGTGTTATCCCATAGTGTTTGGTGTTGTCCCGTAGTATACGGTGTTATCCCATGATGTGCGATATTATCCCGTGGTATGCAATTTTATCTCGTGGTATGCGATTTTCTCCCGTGGTATGCAGTTTTATCTCGTGGCATGCGGTTTTATCCTGTGGCTGTTTGTTTGAGTAGGGATATTTATCTTTGTGTGATAGAACTATGTAAGGCTGGTGAGAGTCGATTATGTGTTGTATGTGGGGCTCGTGGGAGTCGTGGCTCGTAGGAGTCTATCTTTGCTGGTGAAGCATTGTACTATCTATTTATCAAATTATTTTCTAGGCTCTGATGAGTCGTGATACAAAACCGTTTTCAAAACTATTTTCTTGGAGACTCTTGGGAGTTCTCGTATAAAACTATTTTTCAACAGTTTTCTTCTGGAGCTCGTATGAGTTCATATATAAAATCGTTTTTATGGTTCGTGTGAGTCAAAAATTGAACCTCGTTTTCTGAGCATGTTTTGTTTATATTGCATGCTTATCTAGTTTCTGCTGAGTTTTGGTTCACGGTGTGAAATTTAAAATATTTTTCAGGTACTGGTAATGTAGGTTTATTCAGGGTTGCCGATTGAGGCGAAAGATCTATAGTCTTCCTTTTTGCTCGTTTTAAACATATATACTATAACATGTTTTCCCGGTATTGGAACCGTGTAATGTAAAGCCAGTTGGTGATTATATACAATGCGTGTATGTTTTATATTGAGAGTGTATTCTTAGGTTGGGTGTTTCGTTTGGTTGTTTGTGGGTGTTTTACGTGACCCATAGATTGGGGCGTGACAATGACTATAGAATATTTTGAAGTTATTAGGAGACATATAGGTGTGTTTCGTAGTGAATCAAATTATATGAATAATATTGGAGAGCTTATACTTTTGAGATGAGATAAAAAATTCAAGAAATGTTAGAATTGTAAAATTTTAAGTACAAAATTATTTTAAGGGGGATAGATAATGTCACGCTCCAAACTCCGGGTCACGTAAAACACACATAAACAACCAAGATAGCACCAAATTCGAGAATACACTCTCAAAATAAATCATACATGCATTGTATATAATCGCCAAACGGCTTACATTACACGGTCCCAATACTGAAAAACATGTTATAGCATACATGTTCAAAATGAACAAAAAGCAAAACTACAGGTCTTTCACCCCTCCGGCACCTCCAGATCAACTAGCGTGATCGGTACCTGAAAAATATTTTAAATCTCATACCGTGAGCCAAAGCTCAGCAGATACTAGACAGCACATGCAATATAAGCTAAACATGCTAGGAAAACGAGGTGCAGTTTTAGACTCTTTCAAGCCTTAAAACAGTTTTGAAAACACGGCTCGCACGAGCCCCAAAGATAATAGATATATATACGTAACACGAACATATATCTAAACTGACTTTCACAACCCCCGACAAGCTAACTCATGCAATCCATGTACTACGCCCAACACACCGAACACATATCTCTCTAGGACCTCGTATCCGTCCTTCAGATTCACACGCACAGTCTTTAAGATCACGTTCCATCCTTGAAATTATGCATATCATCCTAACAGATATCATGCAACAGTTAAGGAAAAGCAGTAAAAACACAGACAAATGCAACAACTATAGAATCCTGCCCATTACCCTAGTCACCACTTAAGGCCTGCTCGGTAATGGCAAGTTCTATACGGAGTTACAACAACGTAAACAACGCCATTCATGGAGGCAACCGACTTAGTTTACGGGTTCACAACCCGAGGGCCCTAAGCACCGATGCACACACACAACACAAGGATCTTCTCGGGCTTTCGCTGAAGGACCACTGCCCTAACTAACATTTTTCGAGCTTTCACCGAAGGGCCACCGCCCCAACTAACATTTCTCGAGCTTTCACCGAAAGACCACTGCCCCATCTAACATTTCATTAACTAGGGTTAACATATATCGAACCACGTTTTCATCCATCGTTAACCAGGGCTAACATTCATACCAATATCACGTAAGACCACATTTCCCTCTTACATCATGCATAAATAAAATGAGAATTATAAATGTACAAAATCACATATAACCTTCACATCATGACGACACCTATCACATAACCGACATACACTCACATAGACAACCAACAACTCACAAAACCATGCCCAACTCAAAGGCCAACACTCAACCCATAAACTCGGTTCTCACAAACCAACACCCTTTCCCAAAAAGGACCACAGCCCCAAACACGCCCAACACGGCCATCACAACCCACAACGCCCACATGCGCTCAACACAAACCCAACAGTAAATAAACACCATGCACCTAACCGCGCACTAACACCCACGTCGAACCATGCACGTCACCCAAGGACAGCATCTAAACAAACACCCGAGGCCACTACGCGACCCCCGAAACCACAACATGATCAATCGAACACTAAAACCCAACCACTGAACCACAAACACACAACCCATCACCTCAGTCGACTGGACCCCAACCCCCAGTCAACTGAAAACACACTGGAAAAGCCAAAAACGCCCAGGAGCACTGTCCAGTCAACTGGATCCACAGAACCATGATCCAGTCAACTGACCCCACGGTCCAATCGACTAAGCTGAGGCGGAAACCATTTTTGAGCTACGAGTTTGGATCTCCAAATCTCGATTTGACACCTCCAAACACCCATCTAACACCCTCGGACATCCACACGCCTAAGCCTAACACCAAAGCCATGAAAGAAATACCCGACACCTGATTCCATCCACCGAAATCGACTAAAAACGAGTTTTAACCCAAAAACCCAACTTGAACATAAAATCAGATCTACAGCAATCTAACCATTAAAAATACACACGTTTACATGTAACATCCTTATAAGACATGGGAGTCTAGGATCCTACCTCGGTGAGTTAAAAACTCGACGCCTCAAACGACATGCAAAATCGAGTTTCGCAAGAATGAAATTTCGTCTGGATGAACGCGTAGCCCACCATGCCAATGACAAGGATCCGCTGTTGGATCGTTGAAAACTAAGCCCCGGACCCCCAAGAAGTTAGAGAGAAGGCAGAGAGAAAATGAAGACAACTTAGTGAAGAAATTTAAGTCCATATATTTATAGGCCTCTAAAATATCTTTTTTTTTTGAATTTTTAAAATTCGCACCACAACGCCCCACGGCCCCGGAAACCCGCCCCGCATGCATATCTAACCCCGATCATGCATCAAAAGCATATAAGAACATGCTATCACATAAACACAAAACGCGCGTCAAAAAATGCCGAAAAAGAAAACGGGTCAGGGTCTCATTGATAAGTTTATTATCATCGATATGGTAGAAATCACATTTGTTTAGACCGTTAACTCGATAGTAACCTTTCTTCGTGTTTGATACCTTTAATTCATTTCAACACGACTCTTCAACTACCTTTCTTTCGCTTAGAACCTGGAGTTGTGAATCTACTTGAGATTAACTTCTTGAATAAACCATGTATTCGAATACTTAAGTCTTATGGATTCTTCCTTTCTTGGAATGAACAACATCGTAAATTCTTAATTATATTGACCACTCTTAAATTAATAAAGAATCCATTCTTGTTATGATCATTCATTTTCTTCAAAAAGGACATACTCATTGCGAGAGTAATTTTATGAACCACTGAATACGTTAGCCTAAGAATTTTTTAATTAAATTTTGATGATTTTCATAATTTATTTTTTTAATTAAATTGATTTAAAACGAATATATTTAATTATTTTCAAAAAGGTAAGTGTTGACACATCATGATAAATGAGTCGACACCTTATACCATTTGTGCTAACTTTTTGCATCAAATGGGTTAACACTCAGTGTTCTAAATAAAAACGTTTTGCGTCGTCACAAATTGACTTTGAGTCGACACCTTAAGAAAAAGAATGCTTGAAACTCTCAAGTGTGCCGACACCATTTAGAAATTGAGTTAACACTCTAACATCTTCGTCTAAGACGTTTTAGGAACTCATATGAGTCGACACCAAATGATTTTGAGTTGACACCTTTAGTATTGGATCGGGATTCATTTTGAGTCGACACTAACATATTTTTAGTCAACACCAAATAATCTTCAGGTTCTAGACTTCGAATTTTTGGGTTGACACCAAATTCATATGAGTCGACACCAAAATACCCTTCAAAAAATGAAATGAGTCAGCACCACATAGAAATGGGTCGACACCAGAGCTACAAGTCATTTCCAGATTCCAAGTCAAAAAAGGGTTGACACCAAAACTTGTTGAGTCGACACAAAGTTTCCTTCGAAAACAAGAGTTTTGGGTCGACACCAAACGAAATTCAATCGACACCAAAAACAGTCGAGACTGTCTAAAATTTTTTGAGTTAACACCAAACAAAGATGAGTTGACTTTAAAAGTCTCAAGACTAACTGTAACTTTCTAAGTCGACACTAAAGTTTCACCTGAAAATCTTAAAAAATGCACTAGGTCGACACCAAATGATTTATGAGTCGACACCACTGTGTGGGTGAGGTAAAAGAAAAATTGGGTCGACACCAACGAAGAACTGAGTCGACACATCCACTTGAAGAGCCAAACCTTAGATATTTTATGTTGACACAAAATGGTTTTGAGTCGACACCTGCGACATATTTCAAATCTCGCGTTGGTTCCAACGGTTAGATTTCAGAGCATTTATTGCCTCCACCTACCCACCAATGATTATTTACTTCAGATGGCTATATAAGGAGTTAATTTTCAGAACTTAGAAGATCTTGACACTATTCTATTACTTCAATCAAAAGCTCAAAATCTTCAAGAAAGCATTTATTGCTTATTAAACTCCTCCAACCGATTTCTCTCTCTTTAATCATTTATTTCCAATCATTTTTGAAGAGAGTGAGTGAGTGAATCTTTGATTTTCATATATTTATTGTAATAGAGGGTGCGTCATCCTTGATCCTTTAAGAGAGTAAGCGATATTTTTTAAAGAAGAGCTCAAGAGATATTAGAAAAAATAAGAATTATTTTGTAGGATCTTCTTGAGGTTGTAAAAGGCTTTTAAATGTGCTTATGAAGCATTTGATCCTAGTGGATATTCTTAAAGGGAGTCTTAAGGAGTGGACCTAGGCTTAGAAGAAACCAAACCACTATAAATTTTTGTGTCTGGATTATTTTCTCTCACCCTAACTTCTTTAATTTTCTTATTGCTTTATTACCTGCTATATTTGCGTGTAAAATTAAAAGGTTTTTGAAAAGAATTTTAACATTGTTATTATTGTTTTAAAATTTAATTGACCCCCCTCTTGCATTTTCTGAACTAATAATTGGTATTAGAACTTGGACTCTTGTTTTTAACTTAACCATCTAAGAGTTTCTACGGTAACCACAAGTATTGGACCGATTCAGTCAGAAGGTCAATCCACCAACAGACCTCCTTTGTTCAACGGAACAAATTATAATTATTGAAAGACTAAAATGAGAATCTACATTCAAGCCGTAGACTATGACCTTTGCAGGGTTATTATAAATGAACCCAAAAGACCAATCAAGACTATTGAAGGGGCATCTGTCCCTAAAATGAGAATAAATGGACTGAAACTGATATAAAAGAAATACAACAAAATGCTAAAGTTATGAACCTTCTATATTGCTCTCTTGACCCAAACGAGTTCAATAGGATCTCCACATGTGACACTGCCAAGGAGATTTGGGATAGACTTGAGGTTACACATGAGGGAACTAACCAAGACAAGGAATCTAAGATAAGCATGCTTGTTCATAGTTATGAATTGTTTAAAATGAAGTATGATAAAACTATCTCTGAAATGTTCACTAGATTCACTGATATTATCAATGGACTAAAATCTCTTGGCAAGGTTTACTCTAATGTGGAGATGGTGAGAAAGATCCTAAGATGCATGCATAAGAGTTGGGAAGCTAAAGTCATTGCCATTTAAAAAGCTGAGGATTTCACTACACTTAGTTTGGAGGAGCTTTATTGGATCACTCATACTCATGAGATGAACATCAAAATGAATGATGAAGATGACAACAAAAAGAAGAAGGGAATGGCCTTCAAATCTTCCATTTTTGATGAAAAATCTGATGAAGACTCCACAAATGATGAAAATGAAGATCTAGCCCCCATCACAAGAAAGTTCAAAAGGTTTCTTAAATATAAGAAACAAGGAGAAAGGAGATTCTTCAAGAAGGATGGGCATAAAGGTGAGCTTAACAAGTTCAAAGGAGAATCAAGCAAATTCAAGAGTGATCACAAGAAAGATGAGATTGTATGCTTTGAATGCAAGAAGTCTGGACATATGAAACTTGATTGTCCCTAACTCAAGAAGTATTTCAAAAGGGGGTTTAAGAAAATAATGTTGGCTGCATGAGGTGAGGGTGAGGATAGCAGCTCTGAGGATGAAAAAGAAGAAGATAAAGTTGCTAACCTTTGTCTCATGGATAAAGAAGAAAATAAGGTGTGTCTCAAGTCCTCATTTAAGAAAGGGATGTGGTATCTTGATAGTGTCTGCTCAAGACACATGACAGGTGATAAATCAATGTTTGCATCTCTCAAACCTAAAGATGGTGAATTTGTAAATGTTTGCATCTCTCAAGACACATGACAAGTGATAAATCAATGTTTGCATCTCTCAAATCTATTGGTAAAATTCCTTCCTGTTCTATTGTAAATGTTTTGCTTGTTGATGGTTTGAAACATAACCTTCTTAGCATAAGCCAATTTTGTGACAAAGGCCACAAGGTTGTCTTTGATTACGCTAAGTGTGTTATTGAAAACTCAATTGACAACAAAATTATTTTTGAAGGTTATAGGCATGAAAACGTTTACACTTTCAATCTAAATAACATTTCCAAAAATGACACAAAATGCTTAGCTACCTTGCGTGATAATAGTTAGTTGTGGCATAGAAGACTTGGACATGCTTACATGAACTTGATTTTAAAACTTTTAAAAAAAGAATTGGTGATTGGTTTACCTCAAATTAAATTTGAAAAGGACAGTTTGTGATGCACGTCACTAAGGTAAACAAGTTAAAAAAAATTTTCAATCCAAAATCGTGATTTCAACTTCTAGACTCTTACAACTATTGTACATGGACTTATTTAGTCCAACAAAGACTCTTAGCCTTGATGGTAAAAGATATGTCTTTGTTGTGGTTGATGATTTCTCTAAATACACTTGGGTGTTATTATTCTTAACTCATATGGATGAAGCATTTTCTTCTTTTGCGAAACTGTCTTGGAGAATTCAAAGTGAAAAAGATTTTCAAATTTCAAATATCAGAAGTGATTATACTAGAGAATTTAAAAACAAAGATTTTGAAAAGTTTTGTAATGAAAATGGCATAGACCATAACTTCTCTATTCCTAGAACCCCTTAACAAAATTGTGTTGAGAGAAAAAATATGACTTTGGAAGAAATAGCTAGAACCATGCTCTGTGAAAATAATCTACTAAGATACTTTTGGGCCGAGACTGTCAACACAGCTTGTTATATCGTGAACAAAGCCATGATTCAAGCTTCTCTCAAGAAAACCTCATATAAGCTATGGAATTGAAAAAAACTTAACATCAGTTATTTTCGTGCATTTGGGTGCAAATGTTTTGTTTTGAATAACAACAAAGAACTTTTTGGCAAGTTCGACACTAAATCTAATGAAGATATTTTTTTTGGATATTCTATATCTAGTAAAACTTATAGAATTTTTAACAAAAGGACCCTAGTTGTTAAAGAATCTATTCATGTTGTATTTGATGAAACTAACCTCGGTTCTTTCAAAAAAAATTGTGAAGATAATTTGGTTGATATAGAAAAAGGTATTGAAGACATCTTCATCAAAGACCAAGAAGAGCTAAACCATGAGAAAGCTACAAATGCACAGCAAAATGAAGTCCAGTAGGCTGTCGATACCTCAAATCAAGGAAATCCATATTTGCCTAAGGAATAGGGATATGCTCATAGTCTTCGAAATGATTTGATTATTGGTGACTCATCTCAAGGTATCAAGACTAGATCTTCTCTACGTAATGTTTGTGGTAATTTAGCAATCTTTTTCGAGACCGAACTAAAATATTTTGAGGAAGCCAAAAACGATCAATTTTGAATCTTGGCTATGTAAGAAGAGCTAAATCAATTTGAGGGAAATAAGATTTGGACTTTAGCCCCAAGACCTAAGGAACACTCTATATTGGTACAAAATGAGTTTTTAAAAGTAAAATGGGTGAAAATGGAGTAATTCTTATGAACAAAGCTCGATTGGTAGCCCAAGATTACAATCAAGAAGAAGGCATCAATTTTGATGAAACCTTTTCTCCTGTGACTAGGCTTGAAGCCATTAGGATGTTTCTTGCTTTTGCATGTATTAAAAATTTTAAAATTTAACAAATGGATGTCAAAAGTAACTTTCTAAATGGTTTTATTTTGAAAGCTTTTGTGAAATAACCTATTGCCTTTGAAAATTTTGATTTTTCAAACCATGTTTACAAGCTTAGGAAGGCTCTTTATGGTTTAAAACAAGCACTGAGAGCTTGGTATGGAAGGCTTAGCAAAATCTTGATTGAAAATGAGTTTTCAAGAGAAAAAATTGTTACTACTCTTTTCATCAAGTCTCAAGGAAGAGACATGCTTGTTGTCCAAATTTATGTAGATAATATTATTTTTGGATAAACTAATAAATCTCTTTGCAAGGACATTGCTAAGTGTATGCAGGGAGAATTTGAAAAGAGTATGAAGGGTGAGCTCAATTACTTCCTTGGACTTCAAATCAAGCAATCTCATGAAGGAATTTTCATTAATCAATCCAAGTATACATGAGATTTGTTGAAGAGATTTAATATGCAAAGTGCAAAACTAATATGGGAATTCTAATGTGCCATTGAACAAAGCTTGACAATGATTAAAATTGTAAAGCAATAGAAGAAAAAAGATATACAGGTATGATTGGATCTCTACTTTATTTAACTGCGAGTAGACCTAACATCATGTTAGTGTATGCATGTGTACTAGTTATCACGCTAATCTTAAAAAATCACATGTGACTACTGTTAAGAGCATCTTTAGATACCTCTTAGGTACACAAAACCTAAGATTATTCTATCTTAGAGGAATAACCTTTGAATTATTTGACTATTCTGATGCAAATTTTGTCGGATGTAAAATTGATAGAAAAAGTACAAGTGGAACATGTCAATTCCTAGGACACTCTTTAATATCATGGTTTAGCAAGAAATAGAACTCAGTAGCCTTATTTACAGCTGAGGCTGAGTACATTGCAGCTGTAGCTGTTGTGCACAAGTTCTTTAGATGAAACAACAACTAGAAGACTATGGTTGTGTTTAGATCGTATTCCTATTAAATCTGATAACACTAGTGCTATTAACATATCCAAGAATTCTATACAGCACTCTAGAACAAAGCATATTGAGATTAGATATTATTTTATTAGAGATCATGTTAAAAAAGGTAACATAGAACTTGAATTTGTAGGCATAAACCACCAACTTGCAGATATATTTACCAAACCTTTAAATGATGAAAGACTGCTATATTATAAGAGAACTTGGTATGTTATGTGCTCTAAATTGATGTTAAAATGTCATACTAACAATGCCTGTTCAATGTATATCAAATGATTTTCATGTTTTATTTTGATGTGTGAAAAGTGTCGACTCAATAATAAAAAGGGTTGACACATGTGTGAAAGTGTTGACTCAAAACTATATAGTATCGACACATTTTGAAAAAATGTGTCGACCCCGGCTATATAGTGTTGACACGATTCGATATCATACTTCCGGTAAAATTTGTGTTGACTCACATGTAAAGACTGTTGACTCAATGAACCGAAAGTGTCAACACCCTGTTAAAACGTGTTAACACAATTTCTATCCTTGAACACCCTTAATATAGAGTGAAACGTGTTGACTCAAATGAGATTAGTGTCGACACAATTCTATAGAGTTTATATATGGGCCATTTTTCCCTCTTTTCGCGCTCAAACTCTTCGATTACCCAAACTAAAAACCGTTCGTCTCCCTCTTCTCTCCGTCTCCCTCTTCTCGCTGCACCTCTGCAAAACCTAGAGTCGACCCCTTCCCTCCCTCTCTCTCTCTCATTTCATCTCTTCCCTACCCTCTCTCACCTTCAATGACGGCAAGAACCATGGGCAAGGGAAGAAAATGCCCCGCCGATGAGGCATTAAGCCCTAGGGCGGCGAAGCAGAAGAAATCGAAGAAGGACATGGATGGACCATCAACCGTCGCTCTAATCGAACCATCCTTGAAGTTCAGTTCTCCAAGTGCAAGAATCTGTACTTTCAATCCTTCGAAAACCGAAAGGTGATCCTTGGCCGTTCTGTCGATCTTCGATTTTTTGATTTCATCAAAATGAACTTCTCTAAATGGTTCACCAACCTTGGTTAGATGACCCTCCTGCAAATCCATGACATTCACTACCCTACATTCGTCAAACTTTTTTATGCCGACATCAAAGTCACTGACACTCCTGACAACAACATCACCACTTGGGTAAATGGTGTGGACATCATTTTGACCCTAAAATCCTTAATGAAATCCTCGGTCTTCCTAGATTATTTGTTCCTTGCAATAAGAAGAAGAGAACCATTGAAGGTTTCTCTTTTCATGAGGTAGTGAAGCAAATTTTTGAACTTGAAAAGGTTGACCCTTCCAAGTCTCTTAAGGCTAGCTCTCTCAAACCCGATATGGGGATTTTGCATCACATCTTTTTGCCCCAATATGGGAAGTTCGGTGATGTAACTTTCATGCACGTATTCATTATGTGGTACATTTTTTAAGGAAAGAAACTCGATCTTAGCTATCTATTCATTTCAAATATGCTGCAATCCCTTTCTAAGTCTAATTTCTCTCTCCCACATGCCATGTATTTGACTCTTGTGTTTCGATATTTTGGTGTTGATTTGTCCACTAAAAAGGGAATCCCCTTCTCGAAGCATGATTTGTATGGACAATTCACCTTCAAACACATGTAAATTTTGAGAGTTGATGGAAATTGGACCACTTATCGCAGTAATCTTACCTCCCCCTCTCCAGTTCAACCATCATCCAATAGGACCCATCTTCCCATCCCTCTAGTCGTGCCAATTATCCCATTCCCTTTGATGCTGGTTCTCCTCTTCCCCCTCATCCTAGCACTGATATTCCTGGCCCCTTATCCTCCTTTGTTCCCCCTTTTCCTCCTCCTATTGAATGTTCTTCTTCAATTCCTCCAGTTAGTCCCTCCTTCCAAGAGTTCTCTGAACTTGTCACCCTTGTCAAGGGATTGACCTCATCTCTGGCATCCCTTCGTGAGAAGGTTGATGCAGACCTTTACGACATAGGTTGTAAAGTGTCATCCCTTTCAACGAGTATGACCAATCTTGAAAAGACCACTTGCATTCTGAGAATGGAGGTAGAGAATGCTTGTGATGCAAGCCAGACCATGAGCAAATCTATGAAGAAAAACATCAATTCCAATGTCTCGGCCAATCGTAACATTCTGTACCAAATTTGAAAGTAGTATGATGAAGGTGTAGTTCTGGCTGTTCAGTAGAACTCCAAAAAAGTGGATGAGCATCTTGAGTGGATCAAAGAAACATGGAGCAATTAGATGAATACAAAGGAATCCAAAGAAAAAAAAGCTGCTCGTTTGCATCGTGAGGCCGATCTTGTTTTAGCAGCCACATTTGTAGCCATGGCAGAGCAAGAGACGAAAGCTAAAAAGATAGCTTCCTCGAAGGAAAAGGCTTATGAAAGGAAGAAGAAGTAAGAAGAAAAGAAAGCTTTCAAGAAGTATATGGATGAGCCTTGAAGGCTTTTTGATGATTCCAAAAGGGAAGAAGGTGAAGAAGAAGAAGAAGAAGAAGAAGAAGAAGAAGAAGAAGAGAAAATGTCATGCCCTAAACTTCGGATCACGTGAAACACCATAAACAACCAAACATAACACTTAACCCGAGAATACACTCTCAAAATAAAACCATGCATGCATTGTATATAACCGTCAAAAGGCTTACATTACACGGTTCCAACACCGAAAAAAATATGTAAACATACATGATACAGAAAGAACTAAAAAGGAAGACTACAGCTCTTCCACCTCTCCAGCAACCCCGGATCAACCTGCGTGACCACTACCTAAAGAAAATCAAATCCCACACTGTGAGCCAAAGCTCAACAGAAACTAGACGGTATGCAATATAAGCTAAACATGCTAGGAAAACGAGGTGTAGTTTTAGACTCTCTTTTAAGACTTTAAAACAATTTTCATAAGCAAGGGACAGTGAGGATAATAACCATGTTTTGACTCACTCACGGGGGCTTGGAAAATAGTTTGAAAATAATTTTTAGATCGCGATTCACACGAGTTTCAAAAAAAATTTAAAAATTGGTATATCTGTCCCACAATACAGTTCATGCAATTTATGTAACTTCTCGGGCTGAACCCGAGGGACCGCAGCCCCGTCAATGCTTCTTCTCAGCCTCTCGCCGCAGGATCGTAACCCCAACGTAATCTTCTAGGCCTCTCGCCGAGGGACCGTAGCCCCACCGAATATTTCGTCAGCCAGAGCTAACGTTCACAGAATCACATGCTCATCTATCCCATTCTATACACTTATGCATAACCTAACTAGGATTTAAATGCATAAAACATACCATATGCACCACACGCATGCGCTCCACAAATCCAACACATGCATGCCTAATAAAACTCTGAGTTTTAAGGGATAAACCACGTTACACGTAACGGCATCAAGCCATGTAATCCACTTACATAATCCGTACATAAATAAACTAGAGTTATAAATGCACATAGCCAGTTATAAATGCACATAACCATATATAACTTCACATCATGTCACCACCCATCAAACAAACCGACATCCACTCACATGGACAACCAACAACCCACAAAACCAAGCCTATCCCAAAGGACAACATCGCTCGAGCGCTCGAGCGCTCAACCACCACTCGCGCGGTCCCCCACGGACATAGCACACTGCCACAACCCCGCTCGAGCGCACAACCACCGCTCGAGCGATCACCCACCAACCCAACTCTCGGTCGCCAGCCCACTCGAGCGCACAACTACCGCTCGAGCGGTTAACGCTGGGAAAATCCAAACCAAGAAACAAAACCGAACCCTCACACGCAACGATGCACGAACCACCACGAGCATAACCATACACCAAAAACCCGCAGCTAACCATGCACAAACACCTCTCACACACACGCGCATCAATGCCACACAAGAACAACTCACGTCATCCCCAAGGACGACAACAAAGAAACAAACCACCACAGCCCTACCACGACCAACCGAAATGAAAGACGACTAACACCCCTCTCCATGATTTTCAGTCAATAGAACCCTATAATTCCATTAACTTAGAACCACTAGAGGAGAGCCAGTCACAAACACATCACAACCCAGACCAACACACACCCAACACGACCAATACAAACCCACTCACATCTAACGCAAACCCACGATACCCATACATGGCCAACACAAGCCCACGACACCCCAAGAAACAAGAAACTTGATCAAAAGAACCAACAAGGACAAAAAGTAACCTTCTCCAAAATATTCGGCCAAAAACGGGTGAAAAACGATTAAGAACTTTTGACACACCGTCACTATTTTGATCATAACTTTTTCTATAAAAAGAATTTTATTATGAGAGAAGTGTCATTGGAAAGAAGACTTTAGCTTCAATTTGAGCACAAGCACGACCCAATTTCGAATTTGGATGAGAAAGATATGATCAAAACAAAACGGCCCTGCGTAGCCAGTCTACTCGAGCAAACATCGGGCGCTCGAGCGAGCTACCAACCGAGAAAAACCCAGATTTTTCCTGTTTTTGATTTCCAAGCCCTCGAACTCTCAAATACTCACTATAATGCTTCAAACCACACATAAAATTACTGATCCACATATTTTCGACACCCACAGACATACACGAGCCCAAAACATCAAAAACCACCGAACGAAAAATCTCAAAACCTACTTCCATCCAACCAAAACAACACAAAACCCCCTTTTCAAACCAAAACTCTATTTTTTTAAACATAAATCGATTTTTTATGCATTTTTAACTTGTAAAAACACACATGATTACACATAACACCCTTATAAGACATGAGAGTCTAGGATCCTGCCTCATTGAGTTAAAAACTCGATGCCTCGATCCACGTGCAAAATTGAGCCTCGCCAAAATAAAACTTTATCCGAATGAATGCGTAGCCCACCATGCCAATAGTAAGGATCTGCTATTAGATCGTTAAAAATTGAGCCCCGGGCCCCCGAGAAGTTAGAGAGAAGGCAGAGAGAAAAAGGAAGAAACTTTGCTGAGAAGTTTTGAAAATATCTTTTAAAAATATCTAACGTGAGATATTTATATACCACGAAATAATCCTCTTTTTTTTAAAACCCGCATCACAGCACCTAACGCCCCGGGAACAAACCCGCATGCATCTCTAAACCCGAACATGCATAAAAATGCATATGAACATGTAGAAATAAAAATGGTAAACGCGCGTCGAAAAATGCTAGAAAAAGAAAACTGGTCAGGGTCTCACAACTCTACCCCCGTTAAAGGAATTTCATTCCCAAAATTCAACACAAGCTCAAAAGAAAACAACCGCTTCGATCGCAATCAACACAAGCACTCGAGATGGTCAGCTAAGCCGTTCTTAAGATATAGTCAAACAAAGTCAGGCATCCTAAACAACGGCTAACTATCTCAATGACACGGGATCTACAACTCACCCCAACCTTACATCCTCACCAACCATTGCCTCAACACAGCACACCACCCACGGAGTCCACCACCAACTCCAAACTCACGGCCAAAGCCTCGAACACAGCCTCGCCCTCTCCACGTAAACATCATGTCTATATGAAAAAGACAAAACATAAGATGCAACATATAAACACAAACCACATAAACATGCTAACACATGAGCACATAGGTTCATGCTAAGCAAACCCCACATTCCGAGGAGAATCGACAAGAATGACGTGTTAATCTGGACAACCTACTTAGATTCTCGGCTAGAAATCACATCAGCTAAATGCGTTTCTAACTTGGCTCCTAAGTTTGTTAATCCAAACGCCCAAAGACAAGACTAATCAATTCCACAGTTCAACCCCCATGCTCACATATACACAACATTCTCATGCTTAACATGTCAACACGTTCATGTTATCAAAGCATCTAAACACATGCAATCAAGCACGCGCAACCAACCTCACACAGGATACACCCTCTTTCCACGGCTCTTAGGTATTCGAACCCAGAGCTCTAATACCAATATGTCATGCCCCAAACTCTGGGTCACGTGAAACATCACAAATAACCAAACATAATAGCCAACCTGAGAATACACTCTCAATATAAAATCATGCATGCATTGTATATAACCACTAAAAGGCTTACATTACACGGTTCCAACACCGAAAAAAATATATAAACATACATGATACAGAAAGAACCAAAAACGAAGACTATAGCTCTTCTACCTCTCTAGTAACCCCGGATCAACCTGCGTGACTAGTACCTGAAGAAAATCAAATCCCACACGGTGAGCCAAAGCTCAGTAAAAACTAGGCAGGCAAGCAATATAAGCTAAACATGCTAGGAAATCGAGGTGCAGTTTTAGACTCTCTTTCAAGCCTTTAAAACAATTTTCACAAGCATGGGAAAGTGAGGATAATAACCATGTTTTGACCCACTCACAAGAGCCTGGAAAATAGTTTGAAAATGATTTTTAGACCGCGATTCACATGAGTCTCAAAAATAATTTAAAAATTAGTCTATCCGTCCCACAATGCAGTTCATGCAATCCATGTAATTTCTCGAGCTGAACCCGAGGGACCGCAGCCCCGTCAATGCTTCTTCTCGGCCTCTCGTCGAAGGATTATAACCCCAACGCAATCTTCTCAGCTTCTTGCCAAAGGACCATAGCCCCAACGTAATCTGCTCGGCCTCGCGCCGAGGGACTGTAGCCCCACCGAATATATCTTCTCGGCCTCTCGCCGAGGGACCATAACCCCACCGAATCTATCTTCTCAGCCTCTCGCTGAGGGACCGCAACCCCACCGAAATTCCATTAGCCAAAGCTAACGTTCACAAAATCACATGTTCATCTATCCCATTTCATACACCTATGCATAACCTAACCAGGATTTAAATGCATAAAACATACCACGTGCACCACACGTATGCGCTCCACAGATCCAACACATACATGCCTAATAAAACTCTGAGTTTTAAAGGATAAACCACGTTACACGTAACGGCATCAAGCCATATAATCCACTTACATAATCCGTACATAAATAAACTAGAGTTATAAATACACATAGCCAGTTATAAATGCATATAACTATATATAACTTCACATCATGACGCCGCCCATCAAATAACCTGATATCCACTCACATGGACAACCCACAAAACCAAGCCTAACCCGAAGGCCAACATCGCTCAAGCGTTCGAGTGCTCAACCACCGCTCGAGCGGTCCCCCACCAACATAGCACACTGCCACAACCCCACTCGAGCGCACAACCACCGCTCGAGTGGCCACCCACAGACCCAACTCTCGGTCACCAGTCTACTCGAGCACACAACCACCGCTCGAGCGGCCAACACTAGAAGGAAACGCAAACCAAGAAACAAAATCAAACCCCCGCACGCAAGGATGCATGAACCACCATGAGCACAACCGTGCACCAAAAACCCACATCTAACCATGCACAAACACCACTCACACACACGCGCATCAACGCCACACTAGAACAACCCACCTCATCCCCGAGGACGACAACAAAGAAACAAACCATCACAGTCCTACCACGACCAACCGAAATGAAAGACGACTAACACCCCTCTCCATGATTTTCAGTCAATAGAACTCCATAATTTCATTAACTGAGAACCACTAGAGGAGAACCAATCACAAACACATCACAACCCATACCAACACACACCCAACACGGCCAACACAAACCCACTCACGTCTAACGCAAACCCACGATGCCCACGACACCCCAAGAAACAAGATACTTGATCAAAAGGGCTAACAAGGTCAAAAAATAACCTTATCCAAAATATTCGGCCCAAAATGGGTAAAAAATGGTTAAGAACTTTTGACGCGCTCTCACTATTTTGATCACAACTTTTTCCACAAAAAGAATTTTATTGTGAGAGATGTGTCATTGGAAAGAAGATTTTCGGAGCTTCAATTTGAGTACAAGAATGACTCAATTTTGAATTTGGATGAGGGAGATATAATCAAAAGAAAACGGCCTTGTGCAGCTAGTCCGCTCGAGCGAAATACCACCAGAGAAAAACCTAGATTTTCCCTGTTTTTGATTTCCAAGC
This sequence comes from Heliamphora exappendiculata, assembly GCA_034768845.1. Taxonomy (NCBI): domain Eukaryota; kingdom Viridiplantae; phylum Streptophyta; class Magnoliopsida; order Ericales; family Sarraceniaceae; genus Heliamphora; species Heliamphora exappendiculata. The sequence goes on from JAOTRH010000027.1 coordinate 13,073,219, forward strand.
CCCCAAACTCTCAAGCACTCACTATAATGCTTCAAACCACACATGAACTTACCGATCTGCATATTTTCGACACCCACGGGCATACATGAGCCCAAAACATCAAGAACCACTGAACAAAAAATCTCAAACCCCGGTTCCATCGAACCGAAATAACACAAAATCTCATTTTCATACATATTTAACTGGTAAAAACACACACGATTACACGTGGCACCCTTATAAGACATGAGAGTCTAGAATCCTACCTCATTGAGTTAAAAACTCAACGCCTCGATCCACGTGCAAAATTACGCTTCGTAGGAATGAAATTCCGTCCGGATGAACACGTAGCCCATCGTGCCAATAGCAATGATCCGCTGTTGGATCATCGAAATCGAGCCCCAAGCCCCCGAGAAGTTAAAGAGAAGGCAAAGAGAAAAAGAAAAAAACTTAGCTGAGAAGTTTTGAAAATATCTAACGCGAGATATTTATAGGCCACGAAGATATTTTCTTTTTTTTTGAAACCCGCATCACAGCGCCTAACGGCCCCGAAAACCAACCCCGTATGCATTTCTAAACCCGAACATGCATAAAAATGCATATGAACATACAGAAACAAAAATGGTAAACGCGCGTCAAAAAATGTTGAAAAAAAAAACGGGTCAAGGTCTCACAAAAAACAAGAAGTTGTGAATTTTTTAGTGTTTTGTTCTTTGAAGGAGAAGTTGAACCTTAAAAACTTATATTCCTTTTTGTTTATTTTTGTGGATGAAAATATTTATATTTTGTGTATTTTGCGAATATGAATGTGCCAGAAACACTTAACTGTTTTAGTTGTTTTTAATATTTGTATGGATGCTATTGATTTTTGAAAAACTTGTAAATGTTGTATGTATGAAATAAATGATCTTTTCTGCATGACTCATCTCAAATCCATATCATCTGTTGTAGCATTGTTAATGAAATGTCAACTACTGTTTACCATATTGAGTTTGGGATTCTATGATGATTGGGACTTGAAACTATTGCACATGTATGTACTTGTTAAGACTCTTGAATACTTTGATTTGATGCACAATTTTTAATGAATTCAGAATAATTCTGAATCAAATTATAAATTCTCTTAAACACGTGTATTAAACACGTGTATTACACTGTTGTTGATTACCTTATTGTTGTAATTGCTTAATTTGTTTGAGGTACGGAGATAAAGGGAGAACACTTGTTCAAATTTTTTTTTTTAAATATTTTCTAAAAAATGTTATAATCATAAAAAAGAGGAAAGATTGTTAGCCCAAGGGCTTTTTAATTAGATTTTGATAATTTTCATAATTTATTTTCTTAATTAAATTGATTTTAAAAAAATATATGTAATTGTTTCTAAAAAAGTAAGTGTTGACATCTCATGACAAATGAGTCGACACCTTATACCATTTGTGCTGACTCTTTGCATCAAATGGGTTGACACTCAGTGTTCTTGTTATGGTTGGTATACTGAAAATCTTATTTTTAGTATTTAATTTTATTTTAATAAAATTAATTTTTTATTTTATGAGAATTTTTATAAGTAATGTATGTATATCATTTTTTTAAGGTTATGTACGGATGTTCTTTATTCTGTATAGTATTTAATCTGGTGTATAGAGTACGACTTACACACAGAATATTAAATTTTAGGTTCTTGCAGAATATAAATTTTATGATCACAGTTTAGATGGAAATGGGCATACTCTCGGTACGACTATAATACAGAGTTTTAGTAGGCATGTCTTGGTAACGAGAAATAGATAATAGCGTCGTCTATTGTTCTGACTCTCTATACTAGTACACTTTGTGTATTGAACGGGACACATTTAGGTAATTAATTTTATACCGACTATATAAATTAATTCGCATCCCAAGGTTATTATGAATAGTACTTATGCTCTTAATCCTGAAGTAATTATTGATTTGTGTATATTTTATATTCGTTGTTTTGATTCATTAGATGGTGCAATCTTATATAGGTCTATATTCTCGGTGAGATGGATAGCGGCATTATTTATATGGTAAATATTAATTATTGACGGAATTCACGTCCCGAATGATCGGGATTGGTGATACCCCCTTAATGAAACTTATAAATTTTGATCAGGCCAAACCCTACAGATGGATTTGATTATTCGGCGATCAAATAAGTTAAGCGGATGGACTTAAGGAATTTTAAGATGCCAATTAAATTAAATTATCAGTAATTAAATTTAATTAGCGGATATCGAAAATCTTAACGTGAGAAGAAATATTAAGCATTTAATAATAGGAGTTCAATGCAAAACGGTCTTGAAATTGTGGGTCGGAGTGCTATTATAGTTCTTTAGTGGTGTGAACTATAATTTAGTATTTTATAAAAATTGCAGAAATCGCTACTAGTTTTTCATAATTGTAGATACCGCTATGAGGTTTGCTTTATTACAGAAATCGTTGATACGTATTTGTGTTTCACTAGAAGTCTGACTCATAATTACTTCATAGCTCTTTACTGTAGCTCTATAAAAATGCAGATAAGCTGAACCAGTTTCATAACTTATCTTTCAAGCTTAAAGCTATCAATGTTCTTCTGGTATAAGTTCTCGATAGTCCGTAGTCCACACTACGTTCGGGAATCGCATAATAAAATACAGTAGAAGATCTGACGGGAGTTTCAACTCGAAATAAAAAACGTAGTTGAAGATTTGATCAATAAAAGGTATTCTTCTAAATTAATTTTGGTTGCACGGGTTTTAATTTTGATCGTTCGATATTAAAAGTTTTATCTGGAACCCATTTCGGTATTTGTCCGTCCAGTTAACTTTTTACCGAAAATCATTTACAAAATCAATGAATTTGGTAATTTTTTTTGGTAATTAAATGTAGCATAAAAGAAAGAAAAAAATACATGATTCCAAGGGGCATACCCCAGGCCTTACAACGCACCACCAAGAAACAAAACAAAGAAAAAAACCAAAAGCAATAAAAAGGCTTTTGGCTAAGCCATAACCAAACAAAACCCCCCTGGGGAACAAAAAACAGAAAACAAATAAGGAAGCCAATGTTGCCGCCCCATAATTGTGAACAATAATGGGGTAGGAAACAAAGCCAGCAAAAAAAACAAACTACCAGCAACCTCAAAAAACAGCAGCAACAATATAATACCACCAAAAAATATAGAGACTGGATCTCTCTAAAAAACCAACACATAACCGAAAAGTATGAAGAGCAACAAGCCAAGGACAGCACCCAGCAGCACTCCCACGGCGCTAGGAGTAGCCTCCAACCGCAAGAAAAACACGACAGGCCCCACAACCGCCTACCCAAACAAAACAGCCCGAACAAAATAAAGCAAAGGCCCAAACAAAGGCCTGACATGCTCAACAACCCGCAGCAGTAATCCCCAAACACCATCAGCAATAGCCAATCACCATTAGTTAACAGCCTAAAGTGCAGCAAAAGGTTCACAGGACCAAGAACAAAGCCCGCTGCAACAGCCCCAAACACCAAGCTGAAAACCGAAGCTGAGAGCTAAGCTGGAACCCAGCTGAACAAAGCCGAAACTAAGCCAAGCCAAGCACCAACAACAACCAGAACCTACAGAAGGAAACGGCAGCAGCAAAACCCAGAGCACCAACAACAAAATTACAGAGAAACAGGTACCACAAAAAAACATCAAAGGACATAAAAGGATGGCAGGCCCCACAACCGCCTACAAACAGGAATAGCCAACCAATCACCACATAACAAATGCTATGGACAGCTGCCATAGCTAGGAGAACAAAACAGCGAAACCACAAACCCTATGTACAGAGGAAAGGCTATGAACAACCCTCATAGCTAGGAAATGAAACAGGAGAGATCCACAAAAGAGAAGCCAAAGAGGCCATCATGAGACTCAACAACCTCACCATCGGGACTTCTTCCGTTTCGGATAGGTAAAAGCACAGGACTTGAGATGCATAGAGAATCCATAAGAAAACCAAGTAAAGTGAAACACACTCACCCAAAGACTTCACACGCTCCACACAGGTGTATTGCTCTACACTCCAACAATGAGATAGAAGCAATTCTCACAGCCGGAGATGCAAATCTTACATCACTCATGCACCTAACCTTCCACAGAAACCTGCACAACAACAAAAAACTAGCAGGGGATAAAGATTAGACAACCTCATAACAAATGCACATAAGGGTGAAACACTCAGCCCTCCAAAGAGGAGGAAGGGCAAAACTCACAAAACTCACAATCCTCACGCAAGGACAGTGTATCACACAACCCTCAACAACAAAATAACCCAAAACTCATAGCTCCTCTACACCTTCCATGCTGATCTGCACAGAAAGAAAGAGCTTACAGGTAATAAGAGTTAGAAACCTCTCAAACACTCACTCAAAATGTGTATAACTCAACACTCCAAAAAAAAATTTTCCAAACCTCACATGAAAATCTGGCCCACCATGGCAAAAATGAAGGCAGTTAACAATTAGTATAAAAAATATCCGAGGTAACACCCCAACTCTCTTGAATATCCCAATTGATAGGAGAGTCAGGGACTCGACGTCTAAAGGCGACTCTCCCCCTGATCAACACACAAATCTCCTTAGTAACCTCCTCAGGGCCGCATCTTTTACCCTGGATTTTGCAGAAATTACGCTCTTGCCAGATACAATAGACAGAAATAGAGAACGCTAATTTACGGATCATGGAACTAAGGGCAGACCCCCCACCCCCACTCGCAAAATGATATCACCAGTCCCTCCAGGTGGACTCGGTACAAACAACATGACACTTGCCTAAAACACTAGACCACACCTGACGGGCAAAATTACAGTTAAAGAAAAGATGATCGTGAGACTCCAAGAAACCCGAACAAAGACTACAATCATAGTCACAGTCGATACCAAACAACCTGAGTCTATCACCAGTATTAAGACGACCCCTAATGGCTATCTAGAGAATGAAACTAACCCTAAGGATATGATGCTTAAACCAGACAAGGTTACGCCACACAAGATAAGGCTGAGGATCACGGGTAGCCTCACGTAAGGAACCTATAGAAAAGTTCCCATCATTAAGGAGCCAGCGGATGGAGTCAGGCCTAGAAGCATTAGGAAGGAACCGAACCTCCCTAGCCATCTCAATAAGGTCCATGGAGACCGCAGACGGCCATCTTCAAGTGCAACCATTAACAATGCTTTGGACTTTTGCCATGCGATCAAGCCTCGAATTATATACAATGCGAAGAGCCCTCTCCTCAAAAATAGATCCCGACGGATGCCAAGGATCAAACCACAGGAACGTGTCCTTACCATCACCAACCTCGTATTTAATGAAGGGTTTGATCATAGGCCGGAGCTAAAGGAGCTTTTGCCAACACTAAGAAGCCAATTCAGGGATCTTAACCGCCCAGAAGGAATTACCCCGGAGGATATTGGATTTGATCCACATACACTAGAGAAAAATGTCCCCCTAATGAGAAGAAACTAGATATGCTTAGCCACCACAGCTTTATACCACATAACAAGGGATTTAGGCCCTAGCCCCCCTTCCTTGCGAGGGACACAGATCTCCTCCCACGAGACCTTAGCTCCCGAAGACTTCAACTCCAGACCACTCCATAAAAAGGCTCTCAAGAGGCTTTCCACCTCCTTAAACACCTTCTTGGAGAGAATAAACAAGGAGGACCAATAGACTTGCATAGAGAAAAGAATAGATCCGATTAATTGGGGTCTACCAGCATAGGATAAAAGCTTGCTAGTCTAGACTTGAATTCTCTTAGCAATCTTATCAATAAGGAGTTTACAATCCTTATAGACAAGCTTCGTGGTAATCAGCGAAACCCCTAGATACCGCACAGGCAGCAGACCCTCTTGAAAGCTGAGGGTATCAAGAATATCTTGCTTGGTATGACCCTCCACACCCGAGAAGTATACATCACTTTTGGGTGGACTAGGAGAGAGACCAAAAAGTCTAGTAAAATCATCTAACACTTTCCTAATGACCTTAACCGACGGACTAGGAGACCCGAGAAGTATACATCACTTTTGGGTGGACTAGGAGAGAGACCAAAAAGTCTAGTAAAATCATCTAACACTTTCCTAATGACCTTAACCGACGGAACATCAGCTCTCGTAAAAACCATAAGGACATCAGCAAAATAAAGGTGCACAATTTTATCTTTGCTACATCTTCAGTGATAATTAAAAGGCATCTCAGAGGTATACTTATGGAAGAGACCAAACAGAACCTCTATACCCATGACAAAAAGGTAAGGGGACAATAGATCACCTTGCCTAAGGCCTTTCTTCCCTGGGAAGAAGCCATTGAGCTCCCCATTAATGCTAATCGAGAAGCTGGGGGTCGTCATGCATTCTCTAATCCAATTGATCATCTTGTCAAGGAAGTCTATGCATTTAAGAATAGCCTCCATGAAATCCCACTTAACATTATCATAGGCTTTCATAAGATCGACTTTAAGCACACACCTAGGACCATTGTTCTGTTTGTGATAATCCCTAAGCAATTCCTGAGAAAAGAAGATATTATTTGCAATGCGTCTACCCTTAACAAAGGCCGATTGGGAGGGAGAGACAATATCAGGCAAACACCCCTTAATCCGATTAGTAATGATCTTAGAAATACATTTATAGATAGTATTACAGCAGGATATAGGACGATATTCCTTAATGGATGAAGGGTTGGGAACTTTGAAAATAAAGGCAATTAGGGTCGTGTTAGCTTCCCTCAACATATACCTCAAATCAAAAAAACTCTTGATAGCTCTAGTGACATCATCACCCACAACCTCCCAGGCATCCTTGAAAAACCCCGCAGAAAAGCCACCAGGATCAGGAGCCTTGTTAGCTTTCAAAGACCACATAGTCAGTCTAATCTCCTCAGAAGTAACCGCACCTATCATAGCCTTCACACTTTGAGGAGACAACTTGCGCCTAATAAGGGCACGAATGTCCCCAACACCAATCCCCATGAAAGACGAAGCAGAACCCAAAAGGTTCTTATAGTACCCAACAATATGATCGGATATATCTTGACAGTCAGTACAAACCGTACCATTATCACACGTAACTATAGATATCCGAGATTTGTTACACTAAAAATTGATGAACTTGAAAAAGAATTTAGAATTTTGATCACCCAGATTCATCCATTGGATTCTAGCTTTTTGTTTGAGGAAACTTTCCTTAGCCAGACTCAAATCCATATAGGACTTATAAGCTTCCCGCTCCTGACTCGCGAGGAGGTAGTCATTGGGATGTTTATCCAATCTAACCCGAAGGTCCTCCAGAACACCTTTCTGAGCCACAACACGAGCAGATAACTCACTAAAAGACTCTTTATTCAACTACTTCAGCTTAGCTTTCAACATTTTAAGCTTTTTGATAACCTGAAACATATCAGAACCCTCAACTTTCTCCTGCCACACCCCCTAAACCAGAGGGATAAAGAGAGGGCTCTTGGCTCAGAAATCAAAATACTTGAAGGGTTTCCTAGCTTTATAACCATCAAAGTTAAGCAAAATCTCAATTCTAGCATGATCTGAAATACCAGGGGGCAAAAAAGTGCATTTGTTTGGGGCAGAGTAGACACCCAGGCCTCGTTAACAAGAGCTCTATCAATCTTAGTCTTAATGAAGCTCCCTTGTTTTTTATTGTTAGAGCAAGTAAATTGGATACCACCGTATCTAAGGTCATCAAGCTCAGCCGCATACAGACATTTATTAAAGTCATCCATATGAGCAGCCCACTTGTCACACCCGCCAAAATTCTCATAAGAGTATCTAACAGCATTGAAATCACCCAACAATAACCAAGTAGAACTGGTGAGCCCAAGAGAAAGAGAGTTAATCTTACTCCATAACCTACAATGTTCCCCCATGGTGTTGAGACCATATACGAAGGTGACCCAGAAGGAAACATTGTCTTCTACAAAATCGACCTTACTATGAATCCATTGATCCCCAGTATCAAGAACATAAATTTTAACAAAATGAGGGTCCCAGCAAACCCATAATCTACCCAAAGCTCCCAAAGAATAGTTATGAGCAAATTCCCACCCGGGCCAGATTTTTCCAAAAATAGTGTTGGCTTTAGTTTCTTTTACCCTGGTTTCACTAATAGCCATTATTTTAGGGTGGGGATTCCTAACAAAATTCTTTAGCTCATGTTGCTTAATACTACTATTAAGACCCCTAATATTTCAGGAAATTATTTTAGACATATATAAACAAAGGATTAATGGAGAGACATTTTTCTTTTTCTTCTAGCTGTTATTGGTCTTTCGATCAGCATTGCCCTTGGGAGTTGATGAAACTTGATCAGCAGGGCCCTTGGGAGTTGAAGAAACTTGTTCTGGTTCACTGTCCTCCAATGAGATTAAGGGTTCCACCTCAGAACCTTGGCCTTCAACCCTAACCTGCTCACAAAACTGGACAGATTTGCTCCTGGTTACTGGGCACCGATCAATCAGAGTAGGCCCAATTGCTTCTTTCTTAGAGATACCTTCATCAGGACCCTCAATCCCGTTGGCATCACTCGATATTTCCTCCTCTTGAGAAGATTGAGCATTTTCCATAGAGCTATCTCCCATCCAATTGTCTTTACCGGTGGTTGCTGTAACTCCTTCCTTCTCCTTCATCGGCATAACCTCACATGGTAAGAGGAAGGGCCTGGCTGGGTCTCCTCAACAATTTGAATCCCACCAATAGTCTACTTACCCTTGCCGACCTTAATCCAGTCAGAAGGTTGGACCACTGGTTTAGCAAATTTGCATTTCTTTGTATCATGGTCGAAGGCTCTGCAATGAAAGCAGATCACGGGAAGAACTTGGTATTCCACCCCCACCACAGTAGTTTCTCCATCACACTTAACTGTCACTAAATGTTTCAACGGTTTGTCTGCGCCAATTTCAACACAAACCCGTGCAAAGGAGATTCGTTGTTTAGAGTCAGTGGCTCGATCCGTGTATAGAGGAATACCCAGAACACTAGTTACACGACTAAGGCATGGCAAATTCCAAAACTCTAGATCGAGGTCGTGAAGTTTAACCCAGATCAGAATTTTGGAAATAGCTTCCTTAGTGAAAGAGAACCTCTTTTTCCATCTTTGAAGCACAAGAAGCTTACCCGATATATGCCAGGGCCCTCTGTCCATAATGTCTTCCATTTGCTTCATTTTGGCAGTTTTTCCTCCAACAATTTTTATCAGAGCCGTTTTGTTTTTGTTTACTGTTTATCGGAACCTAGTAGTTTTAGAATTGTACTAATTTAGTTTTGCAAGTAATCTAATTCTGATTTTATGATCGTCATATTATTATTCATGTTTGATTGAATTGGTTTGTATGATGATTATTTAATTTTTTTAATTACGAAAATTGACGGTAATAGATTAAGGTTTTTTCTAGAATCGAATGTGAGTTTTTCGGACATATGATCGATGTAATAGCTAATTATCTATTTTTAAATATTTATTTAGATTATTTTTAAAACATTTTGAATATCCAAAAACACGAATAACAGACGGCGGCACCGGCGACGGTTTCGGATTTTTACGGGCCACGGATCGCTGTAAGTTTTTAACGATTTTAAATTATTTTTTTCGGTGAGTTTTCTATAGTATTTATACATTAGAAACAACATCAAAAATAAGTAAAAAATAGCAAAAACAAATTCATCAGAACAACACCACCACCGGCAACGATTTTCATGATTTTTCAGATCATTTTTTAAACTATTTTTTAGCAATATTTTAGGCATAAAATAGCAGCGAACATACCTTAAAATACTGTCTGAAAACTATTAAAAACTGGGCCAAACAATGCATAAAATAGGCTAAAAAAACAAGCGACGGTGGCGGCAACAGGTGGCAACCTTCAGGGCAAGTTTTTGAGACTTTTTCGAATTGTTTTTGAGGCGTTCTTTGAAACATCATGTGGCTAGATATTTGAGCTATTTCTTCAAAAAACAAAATAGGCGCAAAAAGACCACCGAAAAAAGCTCAAACGGGCAGCGACGCTGGTGGGCGACAGGAGTGGTTTTCATGCTATTTTTCAACAGTTTTTCGAACAATTTTTTGAGCAATTTTCGACCTGATTTTTTGACAAAAAATTACTACTTTTGAGAGCTTTTTTTAGGTATAAAATGCGTCAGAAATAGAGCTCAAACGAGACGGTAAAAGCCTCCTGAAGGAGTTGTAGCGACGGTAGCAATTGATAGCCAAGATGGTTCAGCTATCCTGAGGCTAGTTTTGATTATTTTATGATATGTTTGATACTGATATATGATATACTTATATATCACCTCGTATCGGGAAATTCTGATGCAATCGGGACACAAGAATCAGAGGCGAACATAGATTATTACAGCTTATCTTCTACAGAAGACTAAAATGCTTTAGCGTTTCACTTTAATCATAAAATCGATATATATACATATCGTATTTATATATATATGAGCTGCGTGGATGTTGCATATCTGTTTTATATATTCGATTAATTTAATTAATTTGAAAAATTAATTTTAATTAAAATATTTTGTAATGAAAAATTAAATTAAATTTTTTTAATTAAAGTTTAAATTAAATAGAAAATTTTTAAATATTTTATTTTTTTACAAAATATCACGTTTAAGATGATTTTTCATAAAATCAGATATATTGAAAAAATGTGAGAATTAATTTTGAAATTTGAATTAATTAAATGAAAAAATATTTAATCGAAATAAATTATTATTTTTCAAAAAATGTGAAACGAAAAGATAAAATAAATAAATATATTTAATCACTACCTTAACTGAAAAGCTTAAAAAACTGTACATTTATTAAATTTTATTTGTTACGTATTTAAATACCAAAAAAATGGTTTAGCAAATCGAAATCTTTGGAATCGTGTACACGGAAAAATGTTTAATTCTTTCAGATCGTGTAGTTTTCAAAATTAATAAATTTATTTTAATTAAACAAATTTTTATAACCCTAAAAAATATTTTAAAAATTTAAGTGGAAAAAAGAATTTATTCAGAGATAAATTCTGCAGTCTCCATCACCAGTTTGTAGGCGATGCAATTAAATCATGTATATTGGCAGTAAGGCCTTCCTTCCCGTTGGACAGATTAACTGCGGTATCGCTAGTACAAACCATTTTTAGGGATAATTCTGGATAATTGTTAGTGTGGATCACTTCTCCATCTAAAGGGTTCATTGCGAAGCGATTGATTTGGGATTAGGTGATGGTTAACACTCAACTGTATAAAATAGTATCCTTTCAATTGAGTCACTGCTATTATATATTAGACCGAAACTATGTCAGCTATTTAATTTTACTTGGTAGGGTCAGTTACCTAGATAGTAAAATTAATAAGAATTGACAAGTCTGGTCGTACGATGGATAGTAGACGTCCTCCCATCGATGAATGCTATTCACAAGATACCAGACTGCTGGCAAATTTCTTTTAAAATGGTAGAGGTAAGCAAATTAAAATAAATTCAAAGTATTGTTCATCATAATTAACGGTATTTTTTTAATTATGTGATTCTCAGAATAACAATAGGTTTCAACCCACTCGCTTTAATACTCAAAGAAAATAAACTTACGAGATCAAATTATGCTTACTGAAAACGAAACTTGGACATTGTCTTAACTATCGATGATTACAAGTTTGTATTAACTGAGATATATCCACCGGTACCTGATGTGGGGGCGACCGAACAGAAAATCCAGGTTCATCAGAAGTGGTAGAAAGCTGATCAGATGGCTCACTATTACGTTTTGGCTTCAATGTCAAATGTTGTGCAATATCGGCATCAGTTTATGCACAGTGCTTATGACATGATTATGAACCTCAAAGAAATATTTGGGGATCAAATTGTGTTGCTAGGCAGATGGCCATGAAATCTCTAATGAATGCAAACATGCCTGAAGTCACCCTAGTAAGGGATCATGTCACGCCCCAAAACCTAAGGTCACGTGAAAATCCATCAAACGCCAGTTTTATAAAAAATAGATTTCACACAATCAAATCCACATGTTGAAACCAAAGAATACCTAACATGCAGCTCTCATAAATAGAAAATATCCAGTTCCAACATGCATAAATATATCGCCATGAGGCGTACAAAACATGCATTCAGAAACAGGCATACAAAAAAGAAAACTAGTAAAAGTCTTCTGCCATCGCGGGCACCACTAGATCAACTCCTCATGATTATCAACTTCCAAACCTGAAAATGGTTTTACAACAAAATCCCATACCGTGAGCCGAAACCCTATACAAACATACTATAAAGTTGTAAAGCAGGATATACAATTATATAGTGGGACTGAAAATGATTTTACGTCATAAAATCTCAAGTTTTTCCATCAGACTCCCATAAGCCTCCAAAATGGTTTTCCATCCACAAAATCAAGCATTTAAACAATGCAAATAGCATTTTACAGTTACAAAAAACAATAACCAAAATGTTATTTTCCCACTCGGATCACACACCGAGGAAAGAAAAAATGAATCCTACATACCGACTCTGCCACAAAGGACAAAGGTAACAACCATAAATTCCTTTCCATTATCTAATCCCTAAATCATTTAAGACTTATTAGATAATGACAAGTTCTATACGGAGCCACCACAACGTAACTGCTAATTTTACGGACTAAAATCGAAGGACAAAAACACCTAACACCTTCTTTACGAGAACTATCCCGAAGGATAAAGGTACCTACTCTGCGCACGTTTCTGGACTTCCACCGAGGGCAACTCGTGCCACATACCCGCTATCTTGGTACATCTAGAGAATCATTTATCAAAGTTCAACTCGTAACTCAACGACTACGAAAAATATTTTCACAAATATACATTAAACATGTATATATAGATCTATCCATCAACATGGAGATCAATAAAAATACTTTTAAAATATTTTTTTTATTTTCATCAAAACGTTTCAAAATTGAGTCTCAACCCCAAGGGTTAGCTCCAAACCTCCAAAACATGATTTGTCGAGACTTTTCACAAAACCACCACTTTCCATCGTTTTCAAGAACACCCTTTGAAAACTCAACATCTACAAGTCATACGATGTACTAAACCAAGAAAAGCAAAAAAATATACTTTTTACCCGAAAAACCAAGGTTTAAACATAAATATGACATTTCATGTATTTTCTATCCGGTAAAAATACATATAATTGCATGAAACACCATTTAACAACAGTAGGGTCTAGAATCCTACCTTGATGAGTTAAAACTCAAAACCTCAAAATTCGAACCTCGCCAGAACGAGAATCTGTTCGGATGAACACGAAGCTAGCAGCGTCAATAGCAAAGATCCACAAGCTGATCGTTGAAAACTAGGCTCGGGCAACACAAAATTGTAGAAAGCAAGCAGAGAGAATTGAAGAATTAAGCTTTCTCCAAACATTCCAGCCCATGGAATATATATAGAGGTCGGCAAAACAGGCGCCCAATCGATTGAAGAGGCCACTTCAGTCGACTGAAGGTATACTAGATCTACACGACTCTCACCACCGCCATGGTCCAATTAACTGGATGGGTCGGTCCAGTCGATCGAACCCAAAAACTTCGATTCAATCGATTGAACGTACCAGTCCAGTCGACTGAACTGCTGGGTCACAGCCTACTATTTTGGTCTCAGTTTAACGGTCCAAAAACCATCCAAACAAGCCTAAACGGAGCCTAAAAATGCATAAAACACATCTACACATTCTGTTCTACAACTCCAAAGCATAAACCATTCATAAATTATATTCATGTGATGAAAAAAACACGTCAAACATGGATATGTATCAAAAATAAAACGGAACAGGGTCTCATAACTCTCCCCCCTTAAGAAATTTTGCACCCAAAATTCACTACAAGGTCACGAGGTAAACAACTCCGGGTGTTTAGCACGAACCCTAGATTCAAGTTTTCAAGTCGCTTCTTCAACCCCGTGATGAAGCCAAAGGACCTTAACATTAGCAATCGTTCTCCCCCTCAACACTTGCTCTTCGTGTCTAGAATTTTCACAGGACGTTCCTTATACGTAACATCCTCATCTATCTACAACTCGGCCCAATTCAGAACATGTGACGAATCTGGCTCATACTTTCGAAGCATGAAAGCGTGAAATACGTTGTGCACAGATGCTAACTGAGGTGGCAAGGCCAGACGATATGCTACCACCTCAATCCTCTCCAGGATCTCGAATGGTCCAATAAAGCGTGGTGATAACTTCTCGCTACAACCAAACCTCATCAAACCACTACGTGGCAAGACCTTCAGGAACACATGATCCCTCATGTAAACTCCAACGGTCTCTTCCGCTTATCTGCATAACTCTTCTGGCGACTCTGAGCTGTCACCAGATGCTGACAAATTACGTCAATCTTCTCCGTCGTCCCCCGTACTAAGTCGGGTCCCAAAATAGTGGTCTCTCCCACATCTGTCCAACACACAGGCGATCTACACGGTCTACCATACAAAGCCTCATACGGTGCCATCCCAATACTGGACTGATAGCTGTTGTTGTATGCAAACTCTGCCAACGATAGATAATCCTCCCAAGAACCCCAAAAATCAAGCACACAGGCTCTCAACATGTCCTCTAAAATTTGGATGGTCCTCTCATATTGACCGTCTATTTATGGGTGAAAAGCTATACTAAAGGTCAAGCTCGTCTCCAAAGCCACCTGAAGACTCTACCAAAAGCACGATGTAAAGCGCAGATCTCGATCAAACACAATAGTCATAGGTACTCCATGTAGTCGGACTATCTCACGTACATACAACCTACCCAATCTATCCACCGAATCCTTTACACGAATTGGAAGGAAGTGTGCCGACTTCGTCAACCTATCAACCACAACCCAAATAGCATCATGTCCCTTCGACGATCGAGGAAGTCCTGATACAAAATCCATCGTGACATTCTCCCACTTCCACTCAGATATAGGCAACGACTGCAACAGTCATGCCGGTCTCTAATGTTTGACCTTTACTTGCTGACAAGTAAGGCAACGAGAAACGACCCGAATCACATCCCTCTTCATTCCCGTCCACCGAAACTGACGGCGCAAATCGTGGTACATCTTCATGCCTCCTGGATGCACTGCAAGACATGAATGGTGAAAATCATGTAGCACCTCGGCACGACTCCGGAACAAACAATCTCCCTGTCAACCTCAAACTCTGATTTGGGCCTACCACCCATCCTGTAGTGTCCTTCTCATTAGCAACACAGTCTAGTATCATCTGAGCCTCTTGATCGGTTCGCTGAGCCTCTAACACACGTGCAACTAATGCAGGTTGTGAAGCTACTGAAAACAAATGCGCGCCTCTCCTTGTCTCCCCGAGACACAGATCAAACTCTCTAACATTTCCAAGCATATCCCATTCTCTTATAGCCACAAAAGCTAACGAACCATGGGGTCTCCTACTGAGTGCGTCGGCTACGACGTTTACTTTTGTCAGGTGGTACTACAAATCAAAGTCGTAGTCCTCTAACAACTCCATCCATCGTCATTGGCTAACATTCAAGTTTTTCTATGAAAATAAGTATTTTAAGCTCTTGTGATCAGAGAAAATATCAAAGTTCTCACCATAAAGGTAGTGACGCAAAATCTTCAAGGTGAAGACTACGGCTGCTAACTCCAGATCATGTGTAGGGTAGTTCTTCTCGTGTGTCTTTAACTGTCGCGAATCGTAGGCCATAACCTTACCTCCCTGCATCAATGCACAGCCTAAACCCTTGTGCGACTCATCGTAATACACTGTATCCCCCAGACCTTGCTCTGGAATAATCAACACTAGTGCACTAGTCAGTCTCCTCTTCGGCTCCTGGAAAGCCGACTCACAAGACTTGCTCCACACGAACATAATTCCCTTTCGCGTCATAGGTGCTGCCAATCTAGAAAAGTCCTTCACGAACTGCCGATAATAGCCTGCCAAACCCAGAAAACTACGAATCTCAAAGACATTCTTCGGTCGCACCCAGCTCATCATGGCATCAGTCTTTGACGAGTCCACTGACACTCCATCCTTTGACACCACGTCTCCAAGGAATCTCACATCTAGCGTCCAAAACTCGCACTTCTCAAACTTTGCATACAAGCGATGCTCTCTCAGAAGCTGTAAGACAACATGCAGATGCTCCTCATGCATCTCCCTCGTGGGTGAATAGATCAGAATGCCATCCACGAACACAACCACAAAACTGTCCAGATAAGGGTGGAAGATACGGTTCATCAAACCCATAAATGTTGAAGGGGCATTCGTTAAATCGAATGGCATAACCAGAAACTCGTAGTGACCACCACGAGTCTGAAAGGCGGTCTTCACTATGTCCTTGTCCCTAATCCTCAACTGGTGATACCCTAACCTCAAGTCAATCTTCGAGAAGCAACTCGATCCCTTCAGCTGGTCAAACAGGTCGTCAATCCTCGGCATAGGATACTTGTTCTTCACCGTCACCTGGTTCAGCTTCCTACAGTCTATGCACAATCTCAAGGACCCATCCTTCTTCTTTGTAAAATGAGCTAGAGCTCCCCACGATGACGTACTCGGCCGTACAAATCCTTTGTCGAGCAACTCCTGTAACTGCACCTTGAGTTCTCGCAACTCAGCCAGTGCAAAGCGATAAGATGGCATAGAGATAGGAGCAGCTCCCGAAACAAGATCAATGGAGAACTCCACATCACAGCTCGGTGGCAACTCAAACAGATCGTCAGGAAAAACATCTAGATAGTCGCAAACCACATAAGGTAACTCCTCTCGAACCCCAACTACCTCATCTAACCTTAGAGCAGAAAAGAGAAAACCCAAGTTCCCTCGAACCCAAGCGGCACTGGGCATAGACGCCAAGCCCTCATTCGGATCACCCACAAAGTAAAAGCAGTCACCCTCTGGCATACAGATCAGCACTCTTCGTCGCTCACAATCTATAAAGGCACGGTAGGTAGTCAACCAGTCCACCCCTAGGATGACATCAAACGTGGTCATGTCTAGAATGATAAAATCAAACTCTAAACAATGATCGGCGACTCCTAACTCACAAGATCTACAAACTCTACTCAACACCACATTCCCAGTGACTGGGGTCTCTACACTCAACACACTACCCAATGAATATGCCACCAACCCCAATGTAGATGCAAAGGCAGAAGATATAAAAGAATGCGATGCTCTCGTGTCGATGAGGACACTGGCTCATGATCTATAGACTAGAAGAGTACCTCTAATCATGGCAGGAGTAGCTGTAACATCAAGCATAACTAGTGCTTTGGAAGCACTGGGACCAGCAAGGACATAAGCTCTGGCCTGTGGTGCTCTGGTCTGTCCACCATAACCCTGAGCTGACGGTTGCCTCACAAATTGTGCTTAGGCGCCTTCTTCTGTAAACCTAAACGTCTTGGCCGTGGGTTGTTGCGAAGCCTGTCGTCTCTGGGTAGATGGAGTAACCGATGCTCCCGTCGCACTCTAAACACTCCCTCCTCGAGGACAATATCTGCGAATATGCCTAGACTAACCACACTCGAAACACACTGATGGGTCTCTCCCCTATGAATCAACAGGTGCTAAACTCTGTGCCTGGCCCTTTTGTGGGCACTCAGAAGAACGATCCCCCGGCTATCCGCATCAGTAACAGATAATCTCTCTCTGCTCTGATCTTCCTATCGAGGCCACTGAAGGTGCAGGTGTGGACAACTGTGGCTGATATGATCCGAAAAAATGAGAACTACGTCCAAACGACCTTTGTTGGTTTTTCTCGCGCCTTTGAAACTGTGCATCTCCACTGTCTTGCTGGCTCCTACTCTCTCTAACTCTGCGGCTCTCTGCCAGTGAGTTCTCTACTCGGATAGCTGCTTCCACGAGCACAATGTACACATCCAAACCCAGAGCTGCAATTCTTTCCTTGATAGCCAGTCGAAGGCCCCTTTCAAACCTTCTAGTGCGCAATTCCTCTATCGATACCATCTCAGCTGTGAATCGCGACAGATTCGCGAACATGGCCTCATACTGGACCACAGTAAGGCTCCCCTGAACAAGGGAGAGGAACTCCTCTCGGTTTGTATCGCTCGAAGATCTTGGGAAATACTTCTCTAAGAAGACACTCGTGAAGGCGGCCCACGTGCCATCTACCGTGGTCTTGGCAAACTTCCACCATTCCCTCTCATCCTCTTGCAGTTGGAATGCCACCAATTTCACGCACAAGGCATCCTCTTCAATATCAAGAGTATTAAATATCGTTGTGGTCACTTCCAACCACTCAGTAACAACTTTGGGATTCGGCTTCCCATAAAAAGTTAGAGGATCCAACCGCCGAAACTCCCTCATAGCCACAGAGGCTCTTGGCTCAGGGGCCCTCACTACGGCCCTGGTCGCCTCTGCCATAGCTCTCATAGTAGTACGCATCTCTTGTATGACGTCAGCACTGCCCATCTGTTCTTGTGGGGCATGAACGTCCCCCTCTTTCAGAACCTGAGCATAAGCACGACCTCGACCACGATCCCGTCCCTGTCCTCCCCATGTGGACATAAGTCTATATAAAGCAATTTAACAGGATAAGCTTTCCTACAACATGTTACTACGTAACATAAACACATAACACACAGAAGCATGCTAACATGTAGCCACTTAAGGTTATGTAAACACATCTCACATACCGAGGAGAACCAACAAGACTGATACGTCAATTTGGATAACCTATTCAGATTCCTTACTAGAAAATACGTCAGCCAAACGTGCTTCTTACTTGGCTCCCAAATCTGTTATTCCAAACGCCCTAAGGCAAGACTCATCAATCCTGAGATTCAACCCCCATACCCATTTATATATAAATGGTCATGCTCGAGAAATTAACAGTGCGTTATAAAAACGTTTAACCACATGCAAGCTTTATAATCTTAAGGATCAGAAGGTCATTGTTAGTACCAATGCCCGATTCTTGGAAAAAAAATTTATTATGGACCACAGGTCCAAAAGCAATATTGTTTTAGAAGAACTGAGAACAAATACTAGTAGAACGGAAAAACAAGTCACTGATATCCCATTGCCCCGTCGTAGTGGGAGGATTATCGGGACAGGTATAAATCAAGAATAGGGTGCTGATGCACATGGTTCAGATTCTGCACAGCGTGTTACTACTAGTAACAGACACAGGTAGTGCCTCGTCATAGTAGAAGGGTTGTTCATCAACCTGAACGGTATATGTTCTTGGGAGAGTCTTTTGACAGAAACCCAGCAGAACTAGATACCGAACCCTATAACTATAATGAAGCACTTCAGGACAAAGATACAGATCTTTGGCAAAGGGCTATAAATTTAGAGATAGAATTTATGCATTCCAATCAGGTCTAAAAACTTGTAAAATCACCCCAATGGGTAAAACCCATTAGATGTAAGTGGATCTATAAGAGGAAGAGAGGAGTAGACGAAAAGGTTGAAACCTTCAAAGGTAGGCTTATTGCAAAAGAGTTCACTCAGAAAGAAGAGATCGATTATGAAGAAATTTTTTTGTCGGTAGCCATGTTTAAGTCTCTCCGGATTCTCTTATCCATTGCTACTCACTTTGATTATGAAATTTGGTAAATGGATATCAAGACAGCTTTTCTTAACGGAAGTCTTGACGATTGTATCAATATGATACAACCAAACGAATTCATTACAAAGGACCAGGCGCCCATGCTGTGCAAGCTTAAGAGATTCATTTATGGATTTAAGCAGGTATCGACGTCTTGGAACACTCGATTTGATCAAGCCATAAAGTCTTATAGTTTTTATCAGAGTCCGAATGAGTCCTGTGGGTATAAGAAGCGTGACGGAAGCGTGGTAATCTTCCTAGTACTTTATGTACACGATATCTTACTCATAAAAAATGATGTGGGGGCATTATCTACGGTTAAAGTATGGTTATCTAGGCAGTTTGATATGAAAGACTTGGAAGAAGCCAGTCACATCCTTGGGATCAAGCTCGTGCGAGATCGAAAATAAAAGAAGTTGGCCTTATCACAAGCAAAGTATATCGATGATATCCTTACTCGTTTTAGCATGCAGAATTCCAAAAAAAAAAGTTTCTCCCTTTCAGGCATGAAATCACTCTATCCAATGATCAATGTCCTAAGATACCTGATGAGATAGAGAAGATGAAGGCGGTTCCCTATGCTTTGGCAATAGGAAGCTTCACGTTTGTTATGCTTTGCACTGGACCCGACAGCTGCTTTGCCATCGGCATGGTTAGCAGATATCAGTCTAATCTAGAGCAAAAGCATTGGACTATAGTAAATAATATAATCAAGTACCTGAAAAGGACTAAGGATTATATGTTAGTTTACCAGGCAGACGGTCTAGTACCTTTAGGGTACACAGACTCAGATTGTCAATCTGATAAGAATTCCCATGAGTCTACCTTAGGATGTGTGTTTACCTTAAGAGGTGGAGCTATAAATTAGAGGAGTCTCAAACAGTCTTGCATTACGGATTTCACTGTGGAGGCCGAGTACATGGCAGCTTCTGAAGCAGCCAAGGAGGCCGTTTGGCTCAAGAACTTCTTGTTGGATCTAGAGGTGGTCCCTTAAGTTCAGTCGTCTATTACACTTTATTGTGACAATAGCGGAGCAGTTGCAAACTCGAAGGAGTCAGGAGTCTACAAAAAAAGAAAGCATATTGAGCATAAGTATCACATGATACGAGAAATTGTACAATGAGGTGATGTTGCTGTGACCAAGATTGCATTAGGAAATAATCTTGCAGATCCTTTTACAAAGAGCTTACCAGCAAAAACTTTTGATAGTCATCTAGAGGGCATGTGAATCAGATGTATGGAAGCATGATTTTGACTATAAGTGGGAGATTGTTAGGGTTGGTTTACTGAAAATCTTATTTGTAGTATTTAATTTTATTTTATGAGAATTTTTATGAGCAATATTTGTATATCATTTCTTTAATATTATGCATGGATGTCCTTTATTCTGTATAGTATTTAATCTGGTGTATATAGTACGACTTGCACACAGAAGATTAGATTTTAAATTTTTACAGAATATAAGTTTTTTATTCACAATTTAGATAAAAATGGACATACCACCGACACGACTGTAGTATAGAGTTTTAGTAGGCCTGTCTTGATTACGAAAAATAGATAATAGCGTCGTCTATTGTTCTGACTCCCTGTGCTAGTACACTTTGTGTGTATTGAACGTGACACATTAGGGTAATTAATTTTATACTGATTATATAAATTAATTCACACCACAAGGTTATTATAAATAGTGCTTATGCTATTAATCTTGAAATAATTATTGATTGACGCATATTTAATATTCATCGTTTTGATTTATTAGAAGGTGCGATCTTATATAAATCTATATTCCCGGTGAGTTGTATAGCGGTATTATTAATGTGGTAAGTATTAATTATTGATGAAATTCACGTCCCGGATGATCGAGATTGACAATACCCCCTTAAGAAAGCTTATAAATTTTGATTAGGCCAACCCTTGCAGGTGGATTTGATTATTCGGCGGTCAAATAAGTTAAGTATAAGAGTTTAAAAAATTTCAAGATGTCGATAAATTAAATTATCAGTAATTAAATTTAATTGGTAGCTATCGGGAATCTTAACGTGGAAAAAAATATTAAGTATTTAATAACAGGAGCTCATGCAAGATGGTTTTGAGAATGTGGGTCATAGTGTAATTAAGTTCTTTAATGGTATGAACTGTAATTTAGTACTTTATAAAAATTATAGAAATTACAGCTAGTTTTCTATAATTATAGATACCGCTATGAGATTTGTTTTATTGCGAAAACCGCTGATACGTATCTGTGTGCCACTAGAAGTTTGACTTATAATTACTCCATAAGTCCTTACTATAGCCCAATAAATATGCAGGTAGGCTGGACTAGTTTCATAACTTGTCTTTCAAGACTAAAGCTGTTCAGGTTTTTTCGGTACAAGTTTTCGATAGTCCGTAACCCACACAACGTTCGAGAATCGCATAAAAGAATACAGTAGAAGGTATGACGAGAGCTTTAACTCAGAATCAAAAACGTAGTTAAAGATTTGACCGGTAAAAGGAATTTTTCTAAATTAACTTTGGTTGCACGAGTTTTAATTTTGATCATTCGACGTCAAAAGTTTTATCTGAAGCCAGTTTCGACATTTACCCATCTAGTTAATTTTTTATCAAAAATCGTTTACAAAATTGATGATCTTTGACAGTTTTGCCTCCAACACTGAATAAGAACATTTTGTGCAGATACAAATTGATTTTAAGTCAACACCTTAAGACAAAGAACGCTTGAAACTTTCAAGTGTGTCAACAATATTTAGAAATTGAGTCGACATCCTAACATCTTTGTCTAAAATATTTCAAGAACTCAGATGAGTCGACACTAAATAATTTCGAGTCGATAACTTCAGTATTGGACCGAGATTCATTTTGAGTCAGCACCAACATATTTTGAGTTGATACCAAATAATCCTTCGGATTCCAAACTTCAAATTTTTGGGTTGACACTAAATTCACATGAGTCGATACCAAAACACCCTCTGAGAAACAAAATGAGTTGACACTACAGATAAATGGGTTGACACCAGAGCTACAAGTCATTTCCAGACTCCAAGTCAAAAAAATATCGACACCAAAGCTTGTTGTGTTGACACAAAGTTTCCTTCAACAACAAGAGTTTTGGGTCGACACCAAATGAAATTGAGTCGACACCAACAACAGCCGAGACTGTCTGAAAGCTTCTGAGTTGACACCAAATGAAAATGAGTTAACTCTAAAAGTTTCGACACTAACTGTAACTTTTTGAGTCGACACTAAAGTCTCACCTGACACGAACGACAAATTGAGACGGCACAACCACTTGAAGAACCAAGCCCTAGATATTTTGTGTTGGCACAAAATCATTTTGATTCAACAACTGCGACAGATTTCAAATATCGCGTCGGTTCCAACGGTTGGATTTCATAGCATTTCTTGCCTCCACTTATCTACCAACGGTCATTTACTTCAGATGACTATATAAGAAGTTAATTTTTAGAGTTTAGAAGATCTAGACACTATTCTATTACTTGAATCAAAAGCTCAAAATATTCAAGAAAGCATTTACTACTCATTAAACTCCTCTAGCCGATTTCTCTCTCTTTGTTCATTTATTTCCAATCATTTGTAAAGAGAGTGAGTGAGTGAATTTTTTATTCCAATACATTATCGTAATAGAGGTCGAGTTACCCTTGATCTTTTAAGAGAGTCAGTGATACGCTTTAAAGAATAGCTCAAGAGATATTAGAAAAAATAGAGATTGTTTTGTAGGATCTTCTTGAATCTCTAAAAGGCTTTTGAATACGCCTGTGAAGTATTTGATCCTAGTGGATATTATCAAGGGGAGTCTTGAGAAGTGAACGTAGGTTTGGAAGAAACTAAACCACTATAAATCTGTGTCTTGTTCATTTTCTCTCTCCCTGACCTCTTTAATTTCTTTATTGCTTTATTGCCTGCTATATTTGCGTGTTAAATTAAAAAGGTTTTGAAAAGATTTTTAAAATTGTTATTATTGTTTTAAAACTCAATTTACCCCCTCTTGGGTTGCTTGAACTAACAAAATACATTTGAAATCCTTATCAGGGGACTACACTTAGATATTCGATTTAAAGCGCGTTTGGACGACGTAACTTCAGGGTGTATATGTAGTTGAATCCTCATTGCTTAACCTTGCTTTCTTGATTTAATCAAAATAAATTGATCTCAATCATCAGAAAAGAAAATTCCTTCAACCTAGAGAATTATTCTTATGATAGCCTTACATCTTTTATAATTTTGAGCCTGGAGTAACCTTGTTATTGTTAGAGGTAAAATAATCAAGATCTTTATTTTTACAAACGATTATCTAAAAAAAATTAACTGAACGAGCAAACGCAAAAATGGGCTCTAAATAAAACTTTTAATGACGAACGATCAAAATAAAACCTATGCATCTGAAGTTAATTTAGAAAAATACATTTTTACCGATCGAATTTTCAACAACTATTTGAATCCAAGTTAAAACTCTTGTCAGATCTTCTACTATATTCTCTTTTGCAATTCTCGGATATAGTATAGGCTATAATGCTCCAAAAACTCGTACCGGCAAAACCTGGACAGCTTTAGTCTTAAAGACAAATTATGAAACTAGTTCAGCCTACCCGCATATTTATATGGCTACAGCATGGAACTGGAGAGTAATTATAAGTAAGATTTCTAATGGAACACAGACACGTATTAGCGGTTTCTGCAATTAAGCAAACCAAATAGTAGTATCTGTAATTATGGAAAACTTGCAACGTTTCTACTATTTTTATAAAATACTAAATTACAGTTCACGCAACTAAAGATCTATAATTGCACTCTAATCCATAATCTCAAGACCATCTAGTATTGAGCTCCTGTTATTAAATACTTACCATTTCTCCCCACGTTAAGATTCTCGAAACCCGTCAATTAAATTTAATTACTAACAATTTAATTTAATCGGCATCTTGATATTCCTTAAGCCCTTTCACTTAACTTATTTGACCACCGGATAATCAAATTCACCTGCAGAATTTGGCCCAGCCAAAACTTATAAGCTTCCTTTAGGGGGTATCATTAATCTCGATCTTTCGAGATGTGAATTCTGTCAATAATTAATATTTGTAATATAAATAATACCGCTATCCAACTCACCGGGAATATAGACCCATATAAGATCGCATGCTCTAATAAATCAAAATAACGAATATTAAATATACGCAAATTAATAATTATTTTAGAATTAAGAACATGTGCACTATTCATAGTAACCTTGGAGTGTGAATTAATTTATATAGTAAGTATAAAATTAATTATCACAAATGTCCCCTTCAATACGCAAAAATTGTACTGGCACAGAGAGTCAGAACAATAGAAACACTATTATCTGTTCTTCGTAACTAAGACAGGCCTACTAAAACTTTGTGCCACAGTTATATCAATGGTATGTCCATTTTCATCTAAACTACGAATATAAAATTTATATTCTGCAAATTTAAAATTTGATCTTATGTGTGCAAGTTGTACTCTACACACCAGATTAAATACTATACAGAATATCAGACAATCATGTATAACATTAAAGAAATAATACACATACATTGCTTATAAATATTTTCATAAAATAAAAAATTAATTTTACTTAAATAAATTTAAATACTAAAAATATGATTTTCAGTATACTAACCATTACAATCTTCCACTTATACTCAAAACCATACTGCTAAACATCTGACATTCATGCCCTCTACATAACTATCAAAAGTCTTACCCGGTAAACTCTTTGTAAAGTATCTGCAAGGTTGTCTCATGATGTAAGCTCTATGTCCGACTAAAAATCTGAGTTTGTATACCCCAAAGGTACTAGACAATCTGCCTGATAAACTGACATATAATTCTTAATTCTTTTCAAGTACTTGATTATATTTTTTACTGCAATCCAATGCTCCTGCCTTGGGTTAGATTGATATCTGCTAATCATGCCAACAGTAAAGCAGATGTCGGGTCTAGTGCAAAGCATAGTATATATGAGCCTTCCTACTACCGAAATATTAGAAACTGCCTTCATCTTCTCTATCCCATTAGGATTCATAGAATACTGATCATTGGATAGAGAGTGATTCCATACATGAAAGGAAGAAACTCTTCCTTGGAATTGTACATGCTAAAATGAGTAAGGATATCATCGATATACTTCGCTTGTGATAAACCCAGCATCTTTTATTTTTGATCTCTCACGAGCTTGATCCCAAGAATGTGGCTGGCTTCTCCCAAGTCCTTCATATCGAACTATCCAGATAATCATATTTTAACAATAAATAATGCCCCCACATCACTTTCGATGAGTAAGATATCGTCTATATAAAGTACTAGAAAGATCACCATACTTCCGTCACGCTTCTTATACAGACAGGACTCATCCAGACTCTGATCAAAATTATAAGACTTAATGGCATAATTAAACCGAGTGCCCCAAGACCTTGATGCCTGTTTAAGTCCATAAATGGATCCCTTACGCTTACACAACATGTGTTCCTGGCCCTTTACAATGAATCCGTCTGGTTGTATCATATAGATACATTCGTCAAGATTTTTGTTAAGAAAAGCTGTCTTGAAATCCATTTGTCAGATTTTGTAATCGAAATGAGCAGTAATGGATAAAAAAATTCGGATAATCTTGATTGGAATACATAGATTCCATCCCTGAATTCATTGTTCTTTGCCAAAGATCTGCATCTTTGTCTTAAAGTACTTCATTGTAGTTACAGGGTTCAGTATCCAGTTCTGTTGGGATCCTGTCAAAAGACTCTCTCAAGAACATATACTGATCAGGTTGATGAACAACCCTCCCACTACGACGAGACACTACCTATGTTTGTATACTAGCAGTAACACGCTGTACAGAATCTGAATCATGTGCATTAACACTATGTTCTTGATTTGCATTTGTCCCAATAATCCTCCCACCACAACGAGGTAAAGAAATAACATTAACAACTTTTTTCGTTCTACTAGTATTTTTTCTCAGTTCTTCTAAAACAATGTTGCTTTTGGGTATGTGATCCATAATATAATTCTTTTTCAAGAATCGGGTATTTGTGCTAACAATGACCTTTTGATTCTTAGAATTATAAAACTGACCACCATTTGTTTTCTTGGGATACCCCACAAAGAAATAGACTTATGTCCTCAATTCTAACTTACCCGCATTTTCTTTCAGCACAAGTTCTAGATATCCCCAAATTCGAATGTGTTTCTGACTAAGCTTACGCCTGGTCCATAATTCTGTGGGAGTAGAAGGTACTGACTTAGAAGGTACCATGTTCAGAATGTAAGTCGTTATCTCTAAAGCGAATCCCCAAAACAAATCGGGTAAACCTGAATAACTTATCATTAACCTTACCATCTCCATAAGAGTCATATTCATTCTTTCTGCTACACCATTCTACTGCGGAGTGTTAGGTGTAGTCAACTGGGATGTAATCCCTCTAATGACAAGTAGTCCTTAAACTCTCCAAAGAGTATTCTCTACCACAGTCGGATCGTAGTGATTTAATACTTTTACCTAGACGCTTCTCCGCCTTTGCCTTGAATTTTTAAAATTTTTCAAAACATTCAGACTTATAGTGCATCAGGTAAATATATCTATACCATGAGTAGTTATCAATGAAACTGATGAAGTACTCAAAACCACCTCTAACCCGGATTGTCATAGGACCACACATGTCATAGGACCATACACATCAGAATGAACCAGTTCTAACGATTTTTTTAGCTCTATAGCCTTTGGTCGAAAAGGGCCTCTTGGTCGTCTTACCTTCTAAGCAAGATTCAAACACTGAAAGTGCCTCCACTTCCAATGAACTCAAAAGTCCATATGATACCAGTCTGTTTATCCTTTTTAGATTAATATGACTTAAGCGTAAGTGTTAAAGAAATGTTTAGTTCATTAAAGAAAAAAATTTTATCTTATATGATAAATTAGATATGTTATTTATTTCAAACAGTTGCAGTATATGAGATATTGAAATAATAATATAAAGATCATCTACCAATATACCAGAACAGATAACTCGTTTATTATCCTTAATAACCACATAGTTATAAAAATAAACTAAATATCCGTCTTTAGCCATTTCAGAAACGAAAACTAAGTTCCTTCTAATGGCAGGTACATAAAGATAATCTCTCAATATTAAAATTCGATCTCTACCAAAACTGAGAGTGGCATCTCCTACTGCAACTGTTGTTACCTTTATATTATTACCCATTTGCAAGTAAATCTCCCCATCACTAAGTTGTCGAATTTTCTAGAACCTCTGTAAAAAATTATAAACATGATTAGTGGCTCCCGTATCTACACACCAACTACCGGTAGATAACACTGCTAAACATATTTCCACAACTAGTGAACAGAAATTACCCTTATTGTTCTGCTTACTAAGAAATACTGGACATAACTTTTTCTAGTGTCGTGTATAGTTACAGTGAAAACATCTGCCTTTTGGCTTTTTCACACCAGTCCGTGGCCCACTAACTACCCTAGAAATCGTGTCTCCCTGTTTCTAAATATTTTTTTTCTTCATGCCTTTCGGCCCCAAGAATGAACTTTTTTCATAAGGAAACACATTTCTTGGTATTGAAAGAATACCATTGGTAGTTAAAATTATATCTAAATCACTTTTTCAGTCAATAAAATTTGGTCCCATAAGTTTATTTTCTTT
Source organism: Heliamphora exappendiculata (assembly GCA_034768845.1). Classification (NCBI taxonomy): domain Eukaryota; kingdom Viridiplantae; phylum Streptophyta; class Magnoliopsida; order Ericales; family Sarraceniaceae; genus Heliamphora; species Heliamphora exappendiculata. The sequence goes on from JAOTRH010000027.1 coordinate 13,101,492, forward strand.
GAGTATTGAAGCAAATGGGTTGAAAGTCATTTTAATCCTGAAAATCAAATTATTAAAAAATTCATTAATTATGATGAGTAAAATTTTGAATTCATTTTAATTTGGTTCCATCTACCATTTTAAAACTAATTTGCCAGTAGTCTAGTAACTTGAGAATAGCATACCTCGATGGGAGAACGTCTACTATTTTTCGTAAGACCAGATAGGCCAATTCATTTTAATTTTACTATTTAGGTAACTCACCATACCAATTAAAATTAAATAGCTAACCTAACTTCGGTCCAGTCTATAATAGTAGTGACTCAGATGAAATGATACTATTATATAGAGCTAAGTGTTAACCATCACCTAATTTTAAATTAATCGCTTCGCAATGAACCCTTCAGATGAAAAAGTGATCCACACTAATAATTATCCAGAATTATCCCTAAAGAAAGTTTATACTGGCGATACTGCAATTAATCTATTCGTTGGGGATGAAAGCATTACTACCAACACGCAGGGTTTAATTGCATCGTCTACAAACTGGTAATGGAGACCGTAGAATTTATCTGTGAATAAATTTTCTCTCCCACTTAGATTTTTAAAATATTTTTTAGGGTCATAAAAATTTCTTTAATTAAAATAAATTTATTAATTTTAAAAACCACACAATCTGAAAGAATCAAACTTCTTTCCGTGTATACGATTTCAAGTATTCTAGTTTATCAAACTATATTTTTGTGTTTAAATGCGTAACAAATAAAATTTAACAAATACACAATCTTTTCTTCAATTTTTCAGCTAAGGAAGTGATTAAAGGTATTTATTTATTTTATTTTTAATTACAAAATATTTTACTTAAAAATGAGTTTTCGAATTAATTAAATTAACATAATAAATAAAACAGATATGCAATCATATATATATATTAACATTATATGCATGTCTCCCGATTTTATTATTCAAGTGAAATGTGAAACGTTTTAGTCTCCCGAAGAGAATAAGCTAAAATAATCATCTTTTATCTCTGATTCCTGCGTCCTGATTGCATCAGACTTCCCAAATACTATCTGATATATCAACATATATCAAATCAGTCCCATATCAATCAAAAAATCAACACAAAACAGCCTCGAGAGAGAGAAACTGTCGGCCCACCACCAGCCACTTTCGGTGCCACCTAGTCGCCACCTCATTCGAGCTCTGTTTTCGAAGAGCTTTATACCGTTGAAATGCTCTCGAAATATAATATTTTTCTGTCAAAGAATAAGCTGAAAAATTTTCCAAAAAATGGCCGAAAAACTGTTCGAACCACAAAAAACGATGTTAGCCACAACAACACTGCGTAGCCAACTTTCCAAGGCTTTTTTGACCTCTTTTCAATTTCTGTTTTCGACGTACTTTATACTATAAGAAAGTTATCAAAAAATGCTATTTTTTATGAAAACATTTGCTCAAAACAGCTCGAAAAAATGCTAAAAACCCTCCTGGAACAGACTGCCGCCGCTCTTGTACGTCGCCATCAGGAACCGCCAACTTCTCGAGACTTTTTCGACATCTTTTCGAATTCCGTTTTTGACGTACTTTATACCGTTGGAAAGCTCCTGAAAATTAAAATCTTTTTGTCAAAAAATTTACTCGAAAACAGCCCGAAAAACTGTCGAAAAACTTCCTAGAAGCCCATGTTGCCGCCGACCTGTTTGCCGCCTATTTGGATTGTGATTTTGTCCTAGTTTTTTTATTTTTGACAGCATTTTGAGGTATATTTTACTACTATATTATGTTTAAAAAATTATCCAAAAATAGTCCCAAAAATGACCCAAAATATCATAAAAAGCGCCATCGCAAAGCCGCTGGAACCGGGATAGTTTGGTATTCTTTCTCGCTATTTTTGACTTATTTTTATGCTATTTTTTATTCATAAATACTGTAAAAAAACTCACCATAAAAAAAGTTTAAAACCATTAAAAACTTACCGCGATCCGTGATCCGTAAAACCCGAATCACCGTCGTGCCACCTCCATTCTTCGTGTTCTTGAATATGTTCAACCTGTTCTTAAATAATCTAAATAGATGTTTTAAAAATAAAAATTAGCTATTACATCGATTCTATGTCCCGAAGGCTCACATACGATCTATCACGGTCAACTCCCGTTATTAGAAAAAAAAATCATCATTCACACCATTCAATCAAATATGAATAATAAATGACGATCATAAAATCGAGATTAGAATGCCTGCAAAATAATAGTTAGCACAGTTCTAAAATTACCCGGCCCCGATAACTATAAACAAAAAATAAAACGACTTTGAAACCAATTGTTGGAGGCAAAACTGTCAAGATCTTTGTTTTTACAAACGATTATCTGAAAAAAAAATTTAACTGGACGGGCAAACGCCAAAACGGGCTCCATATAAAACTTTTGATGACGAACGATCAAAATAAAATTCGTGCATTCGAAATTAATTTAGAAAAATACCTTTTTACCAGTCGAATCTTCTATTATGATTTGAATTCGAGTTGAAGCTCCTGTCAGATCTTCTACTGTATTCTTTTATGTGATTCCCAGATATAATATAAGCTATAATTCTCTGAGAACTCGTACCGGCAGAACCTGGATAGTTTTAATCTTAAAGACAAGTTATGAAACTAGTTTAGCCAACTCGCATATTTATAAGGCTACAGCAGGGACTTTGAGAGTAATTATGAGTAAGACTTCTAGTGGAACACAGATACGTATCAATGATTTTCGCAATTAAGTAAATCAAATAGCGGTATCTGCAATTATGAAAAACTAGCTGCGATTTTTATAATTTTCATAAAATACTAAATTACAATTCACACCAGTAAAGATCTATAATTGCACTGTGACCCAAATGCGCCAATCATCCTTAACATTATGAAAATAAAGGAATACTTTAAATTTCGAGGACGAAATTTGTTTAATGGGGATAGGTTTTAAGGATCCGTATTTTCGGATAGTACGATAAAAGATTAATAGGAGTAATAGTTTCTCTTAGAACTCGTAAAAATCTAAAACGCAAGAGATATAGAAGAAATAATTTTACGATGAGAACTTAATGGGCCAAGGCCCAAAAACAAATAGAGGCCCAAATAAAAAAAAGGCCACGATAAATAAATATCCAAATCAAGAATGACCCAAATTCAAGAAAATGTTCAAATACAAGAAGGCCCAACTTACCAAATGACCCACAATCAAATAAGTATTTCTATAAGGCCCAATTGGCCTACAATTAAATAAAAAGATTAAGTTTCCCATGAGGCCCAAAACCAAGTGAGATCCAAGATTAATAAAAAGCCTAAAGTCCATTAATGATCCAAAATTAATTAAAGGCTCAAGATAATATTCTATCAAGCTCAAACTCTAATTTTTTTTACAAGCCCAAACAAGTCCTAAAACGCAAACAAGGCCCAAGTAATAAACAAAGCATAAAGTTTAAATAAGGCTCAAATAGAAATAATACCCAAAGATTAATAAGGTCTAAATGACAATCAAGGCTATCCCAATGACTCGGCTCGATGGGGTCTTCTTCCGTGTCGAAACTTATAATTATGGGGATCTAGGGCAACCATTGGGTGACGATGGTTTCGGATCAACCATTGGAAGATCAACTGGGTTTGGAGCAAATTCCGGAGATGGCCATATAGTTCCATGCCCTCATTCTGCTGTTCTGTCCACCAATGCTTGGTAGCACCGCTGGTCATCCATATTAACGAACGCTCTTCCAAACATTCCCATCTTAGTTCGGAGTTGGTGTCTCACTACAGCCTTCTTCATAGTGTCTAGATAAAATGGTTTTTCATCCTCTACTTTGACTATTTCTTGGTAGGTAAACCGATCTGCTCCTTCTTTAAAAAAATAGGTGTATGCATCAGGGTTTAGGGGTTCGGCCCTTTGGGCCCCTCATTTCGGATTATAGTTATTAGGGTTAACCTATAACCCCCCATACATGTCCTGGCTTTCTATCGGTTCCATCCTACAATGCACAAAAGTATTGTGTTATTATCAACTTATTTTACTATAAGCATGTCATTATAGTGCATGAAATGTCATGAACTGATGCAATGTGTTCTAAGCTCTGGGGTTTTTAGAAAAAATTTAAAAAACTCAGCTATGATACCACTTTTATCACGACTCATTTCATAGAATGACATCCGTGACCGGTCAGTGAGTCAAAACTCACTCGAGCCCTCTTTCATTTACTCATTTCAAGTCAAGCATAATTTTTCATAAATCATAAACAGATAGAGTTGTCTATTCATTTCTATTGAAAGAACAACATTTCACAAGTTCACTTCTTATATTACACAAAAATATCTCCGAGAGCTACTATATAGGTACAAAACATGTACTAAACATGAGTACTAACAAAAACATGACGATGCCCAGCAACTCAACTTTGACATGCAATGACCTAAAATTTTCAAATGCAACAATCGTTAGCCAAACTAGTGTGAAATCATTGATATCTGAGTTATTAATTGTTTCACAAATTAAAATGATATGATCTAATGATTGTGCTAGTCATATAATAGGAAGTGACCCCACAATCAATACGGTGGATATGATCATTCTTGTTGGCCATCTGGCAATAGCTCCCACTCTTATTATCTCGTCTCGCTGGTACACTTATCGTCGTCCCCTAGTAGCCAGTCGCCGCTTGGATAATCATTCTTATAATTTCATCAATTCCATATCATATACAATATATCCAGCATTTATGTGAAACTAAAACCAACCCATATATCGAATGACTCACTTGATTATGCTAATTTTCAAATATCTTGCCCGTGAAATATTTGATCTATACCGAAAAAAAAGAAATAAAATTTTAATTATTATTTTATCAATTTGCATAATTCTTCTCTATTTTTATGTAAATCTTATTATAAATCTTATTTATTTATTCTACTTGTTTCTTATAACTTATATTTAGTTTCATAAAATAGATTTATGAAAGTATACGTCTATTTTCTTAAAATTGCTTTTAAATTTTATAATTTTTGTGACTTTATTTTATTCATATAAAAACTATAAAAAAAAATTTATTTTTCTAACTTAGAGTATTATAAGTAAGATCTTATTTTATACTAAAATTTAATTAAAATATTCTTATTACTTTCAAAAATATAAATTCTTACCTTATTTTTATTTAAAACTTTTTCTAAAATATTTAAATTTTATAATTTAACTTTTTAAATCTTTAATTTATTTAAGAAAATCCTTTTATTTTATATTATTCATTAGAGATTTAACTACCAAATTAATATTTTATTTTCTAGTTTAAAAAATTATAATATTTTGATAAAGAAATAAGATTATTTATGTGGTACAAATTTTATTCAACTCTATTTATAAAATATACATTTTTCATATTTTAAGTTTATAAAAGATTAAATTCCCATAACTCAAATAAAATTATACCCTCTTATTTTTATTACTAAAACTAATAATATTATTTTTTACATTAAAACCATGCTTGATATAAAATAAATACAAAACAGTAACATTAAAACAAATAGGAAGCTACTGTGCAACTCATAACATGCATGCATGGCGAGTGCATGTTGGTGCTGTTTTGGATTATTTGTCCCAAAATAATAATTTTCTGATTCAGGCCTGTGAGAGTAGTTTTTTTGAAGATCAGAGCCATTCATTAGCGGCATTAAGGCGTCAAAAAGGTAGTGAACACTTGTGATAGAGAGGTGGCGGCGTGCACAGTGGTGGTGGTGTGCAAACATATAACAAAAATAATGTATTATTGAAGGTGGCGGTGGCTGTGGTCATTGGTGGTGGTCCGGTGATCTCATGGGTGATGTATGGTGGTTCTGGTGATGGTGGGTGGTGGCTCTGGTGGTGGTTGTGGTGGCCGGTGGTGGCGGCATTCCCATGCAAGGCGGATAACGGAGAGAGAGACGGGGAGAGAGAAAGAGAGAAATACCCAAAGAGAGGAGAGAGGAGGAGACGCGCCAGAGGTGGGACGGCTGTGGCCGGTGAAATCGCTAGTGAGATCGCCGAAGGTGGTGGCGTAGAACGGCAACGGTTGGTCGGTTGGCGGTGGTGAATGGCGTCGCGGGTATGGCCGAACGGGTGGGAGAAGCTCTCTGTGTATTATGTACATAATATATTATAACACTCTAATTTCCACTTCTCTCAGACTGAGGTTCATACAGAAAATTGAGGTTTAACTTTTGAAAGGAAGTATTTATATCAGCTATCTCCAAGCGGCGCTAAATTCTCAGGCGGCAAAACTCCGTGGCCGACTTAAAATCTTTCAGGTTATTCACTAATTTTTTTGGACACGTGCCAAATTATGGGAATTATTTTGTATCATTTGAATTTTTGGCCTAAAATTTTTTTGTTAGTAAAATTTTTAAAAATAGAATATAAACTTTTTACGTCAACTCGTGAATTATCGTGGCGTTGAAATTTGAACGAAACTTTTCTAACTATAAATTTTTAATTTTGACGTTTAGTGAATTTTAATAAATTTTGTGATAAATTCTCGATTTAATTTTTATTTATAAGGTTTCGTCATGAATTACATTTTAAACTAATTATTTTATTTTTTTATCAAAATTTTGGGACCCGAATTTTACATATGATATAGTTCTGATTCACTGAAATAGTACACTTTGTGTGTATTGAGTACGAACATGTTGAGATAATTATTTTTTACTGAATTTATAAAATAATTAACACCTCATAGTTATTATGAATACTTATACTTTTAATCTCGAAATAATTATTAGACACGTATATTTAATATTTGTTATTAAAGAGAGATCTTTTATAAGTCAATAAGCTCAGTAGATTAGATAACGGTATTACGCATATGGTAAATATTAATTACTGACAGAATTTATATCTTAACATAAAGATTAATGATACCACCTTAAATAAACTCATAAGTTTTGATTATGTTAAACTCTGCAAATAGATTTTATAATTCGATAAATCAAATAAGTTAAGTAGAAGGTCTTAAAGAATTATAAGAAGTCAATTAAATATAATTGTCAGTACTTTAATTTAATCGATATATATCTATAATCTTAACGTGAAAAATAAATAAGCATTTAATAATAAATAGCTCGAAAGGTAATTTCGAGAATAAGATCAAGAATGCATTTATAATTATTTAGTGGTGTGAATTATAATTTATGTTTTAAAAATTAATTTTGGTTTGAATTAGCATTTTCTAATTACATTTGAAGCTCATGCTTTATTTATTCCTTAGGTCCCTATCATAGCCTATATATACATCACTGTAAACCCTAGCAGCTAGATGATCATTCATATTGTTCCTTAGGATTTTTTCACACTCGGGAGAGCCAGAGAAAAATAAGGCAGTTGGTTAATATTTCAAACACGAAAGATTAAAACCCACACTCTATTTGTGGTTTCGATGCTCGGGAATACTGCCGAAGATCTAAGTTGGAGACAAGACACTGATTCGTGTGTTAATCTTATAGAATTCCTATTCAAGTGTTGAAACAAGATTAAGTCAGAGAGATCTCGCAAGTATAATCCATGTTCCGTCTTTGTTGGGTATACTAGGTTCCGTTCGGAGCCTGTTAGGGTTTTTTCAGTCTGGACGTTATTTGGACACCCGTCTAGACAGTTTTGCACAGATTTTTTTTGTATTGTTCTTGATTCGATTCGTATGCATCATCATTATTTTTTGAGATTCTGATCCTTTCAAGTGGTATCAAAACTGTTCTTGATGCTGCAAATAGATTGAATCAAGCCATGTTGTCCATATATGTTAATCCTTGCATGATATGGGATTCGGGTAGACTAAAACTGTGTAAACTTCTGTTTTGTAGCGTTCTATCCCGGTATTATGGTCACACATGTTGAATGTATATTGCATGTATGTTTAGTGTGATTGTTTTGGTTTCTGCAATGATTGATTCGTGATAGATGAATGTGAACTCTGTTTAGAGGTATAGGATCAATGTAATCTTCTCTCTCCTATAGATTTTCTATGTGAATTCTTAATATAGAGGCATAGAATCAATATTTGTAACCTTAACAGATTAAATCTAAAGAGAATGATGACATTTTGAGCCCCGACATCACTTTCTATGTCTTTTCAAGTTTTGGACGAAAAAATGTTGTTTTTGGTGAAAAGCTACACTGCTAGGGTTTCTACTGAAATCCCATGCTTCATCCTGACATAAAGTCTCTAGAGGAATCTGTTCAGATGGAAAGTTTTTGTTAAGGACTATCCAGATGGGCAATTTTGTCAAAGTCTGTCCGGATGACGATCTCCCGTCTAGATGAAAAGGTCGAGAATGTAGTTTTTTTTTTTATAAATATCAAGGTTTCAAAATGTTTAAAAGACAGTGCTTGGCTTCGAGGGCGCTGCCCCTAGACCCTGCCAAGTGCGTTGCCCAAAGAACCCACAACCTGACCAGCCAAGTTGAATCCCGTGCCACCATGGAAAACAAGAATGCCTCGAGATCAAGAGGTTACTCGAAAAATCATGCTTTTCCATATGACCATAATAGGATGTTTCATTTGTTTTATAACATATGTGTATGATTTATATTATCTTATTTACGTGTTTTCGTTGGACAACATGGATTTTATGCTGGTTATATATCATATGTTTGGCTATCAATTTAAGTTGACAAATTAATGATCACAAAATTGTTTATATATGTGTTACTAAAAAATAAAATAAAATTCTCAATTTTTTACTTAAAATTTTATTAGTTACACATATAATACATAAAGATGATTTTATTCAGAATTTTTATAACGTGTTGTTTCGAATTATGTATATGTTAAAATTAAGTAATTTTTTTAATCATCAAAATCTTTAAAAACTAAATGGATGAAAAAATTTATCACTAATAAATCTCACGATTTTTATCACTAGTTTGTAGGTGATGTAATTAATTTTGTGTTAGTCTCGGTACCTTACTTCCCATCGGACGAAATTAATTATGAAATTATCGATACAAACCTCTTTAATGGATAATTTTAAATAATTATTAGTGTAAATCACTTCTCTATTTAAATGGTTCATTGCGAGTCAATTGATATGGAATTAAGCGACAATATACACTTAGTTATAAATAATAATATTCTATTCATCTGAGTCACTATTATTATTTGTAAGATCGAAATTATGTCAGCTATTTAATTTTACTTGACATAGTCTGTTGCCTAGATAATTATATTAATAGGAATTGGCCTGTCTAGATGAATGATGAATAGTAGACGATCTCTCCATTGAGGCATGTTATTCACGGTATACCAGGCTGCTAGCGAGTTTTTATAAAAAAATGATAGAGAGAACCAAGATTTTAAAATGAATTTAAAATTTTTTGCTCATTATAATTTTTTAATTATGTGATTCTGAAGTTTAAAATAACTTTCAATTCACTTGCTACCATAATAAAAAAAAAACAAATTTACTGGATTTATTTATATTAACTGGAGAAAAAATTAGGATATTGTTTTAACTGCGAAAGATTAAGAGTTTGTGCTGAGATTTGTCCACTTAAAGTTGATGAAAAGGCAACTGAATAGGGAGACTGGCCTTATCAAAAGTAGCAAAAGACTTATCAAATTGTGTGATATTACATTCTGACATCTATGTCAAGTGTACTGTAATGTCTGTATCAGTCCATGCTCAGTGCCTATGACATGATGGTAAATCTTAAAGAGATGTTTGGGAATCAGGATCGTGCAACTAAGTAGGTGGCCATGAAATTTCTGATAAACATAACAATGGCTAAAGGCACCCCAGTAAGGGAACATATTATAAAGATTGGTTTTCTAAATGAATTAGAGATCCGTGGAGCCGAAATCGATGGAGAAACCCAGGTCGATATCATACTCTAATTGTTGTCTGATTCTTTTAAGCAGTTCTACCTTAATTATAACATGAACAAACAACATTTTACCGTGACAAAACTACTTAAAGAACTTTAAGCAACTAAGGCCGTCGTTGAGAAGCCAGTCAGTTATTTTGTTGCTGAAAAAGGTTTTACTTCTAAATCGAAATACAAAAAGAAAAAAAAAAGTTCAGAAATATGGTGCAACTTCTAAGGCAGTAAGTGGGCCTAAGCCTAGTCTAAAAAAGCCCAAGGACAAGTATTTTCACTCTAATAAGACAGGACACTGGAAAAAATAATGTCTAGTTTATCTCAACAAGATAAACAATCAAGGTAAATTTCAATCAATAGTTGTTTAGACTTATTTAGCGGTGTTATCTACTAGTACTTGGCATACAAATATGGGAGCTCCTAATCGAGTTTGCAATTCATTATAGGGATTCTAAGAAACTAAAAAACTCAGTGTGGTAAAATCTACCTATACACGGACAATAATACTAGAGTAGCAGCAGTTGCAGTGAGAAATATTAATCTCAGTTTTAGTAAAGATTGAATTTTAATTTTGAGAGATTGTCTCTATGTACATTCCATTAAAAAGAATTTAATTTCTGTTTCTAAATTGATTAAATATGAATATTTTGTTTATTTTAATAACTCTATAATTATTAAGAATAATAAATATTTTATTAATTCTGATATATTGGTAAATAATTTTCATATTATTACTTCTATCTCTCCAACACTACAACTCAAAGAATTGAATAATATTAATAATTTATTATGTAAGAGAAAGGAACATTTTGAAATGAATCAAACGTATCTTTGATACTTATGTCTGGGTCATATCAATCTAAAACGGATCAAAAGATTGGTTGAGATTATACCTTTAAGTTCATTAGAAGTTGAGGCACTTCCAGTTTGTAAATTCTACTTAAAATAAAAAATAACTAAGAGGCTCTTTTTGGCCAAATACTATAGAGCTAAAGAACCATTGAAAGTGGTTCACTCTGATTTATATGGATCTATGACTATCTGGACTAGAGATGGGTTTGAATATTATCAGTTTTATTGATGATTACTCAGTGCACCATAAGCCTGAATGCCTTAAGAAATTTAAAAGAATTTAAGGCTAAAATGGAGAAGGGTCTAGGAAAATATATCAAAACACTACAGTGACGAGTATCTCTTAGGAGAGTTTAGCGATTATTTGTCAGTGGCAAAGATCGCATCCCAATTGTCTGCACCGGATATACCTCAATAGAATGATGTAGTAAAAAGAAATAATAAGACTCTTATAGATATGATAAGATTTATGATGAGTTATTTAGATTTACCTGATTCGTTCTAGGATATGCGTTAGAAACAACAACTTATGTTCTGAACTTGATACCATCTAAGTCAATACGTACTACTCCTACAAAATTGTGGACTGGGCGCAAATCTTGTCTGCAGCATGTTCGGATTTGAGATAGTTCAACACATATGCTGAAAGAGAACACAGATAAACTGGAACTAATAACAAAAGTTTATTTCTTTGTTGGATATCTTAGATGAACGAAATGCGATTTATTTTATAGTCCAAAGGATCAGAAAGTTACTGTTAGCACCAATACCCGATTTTTATAAGAGGTCTATGAAATGAACCACATGCCCAGATATAGAAATGTTCTAGAAGAGTTAAGAGGAAAAATTACCAGTCATACAAGAGAAGCACCACAGGATAGCGTCATTGATATTTCATTGTCTCCTCGTAGTGTGAGGATTATAGAGAAATGTGCAAATTCTAAACCACCTGATGCTACCATCAACATGTCGATTTCACAACCAGTGCAGTCTGTGGATGATTGTGCACATGGTTCAATAACAGCACAATGTGTTACTGCTTGTAGACAACCGCAGGTCATACCTCATTATAGTGAGAGGATTGTTCATTAAGCCGATTAGTATATGTTTTTGGAAGAGTCTTATGATAGGATCTCGGATGAGCACAAGTCGTCTGATGAATAATACCACGATTGACACAAAATGAAGTAATAGTAGACTGCATAAATTCTAACGCATTATAGAATCGAATAACTTTGATGCGCTTGCCAAATTGAATAAAAATTTCATTGTAGAATGTAAAGAGAGCATGGGGCAAGTTAGACTGGTGTTTCAACAAAAAAGAAGTCAAGTCATACGAGAGTAGTCATCAACAAAGATAACAAAGTAAGAGTATTCACTAGCACTCGAAGTTCGAGAAGGGCTCCAAATGTTTGTATAGACCAAATCTAAGGACTCAGACTGACGATGATGGTCACGAATGCTTCACACTCAAAATGGAACACATGAGGTAAGTTAGGGATGGCTAACTTAAGCTTAACTAGTGAAAGATGGCCTAAGCAAAAGTGCCACTGAAGAGGTGAAATAGTAGCACTTAAGGCAGATAAAGTACGGGAGGGAGAATCAGAATCAATGTCAAGATAATATAGCCCGTTCTTCGCATGCCCCGAAGCAATCATCATCTTAGTTTTGAGGTCCTAAAAGACATGAGAAGTAGAAAAAAGAGGTTATAGATCAATGCATAGATTAAGTGAATTGACTAACCGAAAGCAAATTAAAAAAAAATTAAGAATATAAAGATTAGAAGATATGGCCAAAGAAGGAAAGGGATGAAGGACGCATTGCCCCTGAACCGGTCGAGAGGATCCATCAGCTAAGACTATATGATGTTTAATAAAAGTCAAATGAAAGAAAAGAGATGGGTTACTAGACATATGAGAACTAGTGCCGGAATCAATGATTCAAGATGGAGAGGTAAGGGCTACACGTGTAATATCACCTGAATTAGCTAAGGTAGTAGTAGAGAGCGGTAGAACCTCACACAAGGTCCGAATAAACTCGCTAAGGTGAAGATAGAGAGCATCAGAAAAAGGTGTGATGGTAGCCATAGTAAAGCAAGCAAAAGATAGGGTGCCAAATGAGCCAAATTAATCCAATGGAAATCTCAAATGAGCCAAATCCCAACAGAGATCAAATTAAACCAATCAAACACCAGATGAACACTCGATGATCCAAAATAACAAAGCTTGCCAGAATCCAATAAAAAATAGTCAAACCAGAAGCAGGCCACTCAACAAAAATCAACCAGACAATCAACATAAGAAATCAAAGGCGAAGATCTACACACCAAAGCAAACCATAGCAAGAGCAACCAAACCAAACGATGAAACCAAACGACGAATTCAAGCGAAACGCCAAATCTCTGTTCACCGAAGTCAAAATCTTCAAGCGAAAAACCCAAAATCAAACTGAAATTGAACCAAAATCGAACTGAAATCCCAAATCAGACGAAAATCTCCAAAGCAAACTGAAATCGAACCTGAATCAAGCTGAAATCGAACCAAAATCGAGCTAAAATCTCCAAATTGGACTGAAATCCCCAAATTTGATTCCCAAATTGAAAGAGAAAGCCCCAAATCAAAAAAGAAATCAAACTGGGAACCTGTAGCGACCATCGAAATCCCCAAATCGAACGGGAATTGAGCTTGAAACCTAGTGTTACCACCGAAATTACAAAATTAGCGCAAAGTCTGAAATCCAATCGACAACCAACAAAAGCACCACAAAAAACCCTAGGCACCGAACCTGTGCAAACTCGAATCCTCTCCAATAGTGGTCAAATTAACAAATCAATGCCCTAGTGGGCCAAGAGGAAAGATTGCGGTACCCATGGATGAGATCGTAGAAGAAAACAACATATCGAAGGCGTAGAAAACATGATCGGCAAAAAATGCATCCAACAATGCCAAAATGATGAAAAAATTCAAAAGAAAATATCCAAAAAATAAAGAAAAAAAAATCATAAAACCGTAAATTGGCACTAGGTGATCATCTAAGAATTTTTTTTGAATTTATTTTTTACAAGCACAAATTCAGATAAAAAAAAAAAGAAAAGAAAGAAAAAGAGAGTAGGATCAAGATACTCTGATACCAAGTTAAATATAAAAAAATAATTTAAGGTTAAAAGAGAAAATAAAAGAGAAAAAAGGACGGAGAGAAAATATTATTAAAAAAATAATAAAACTTTACTTCACCTTAACACCATACCAATATTTATATAAGAAATTCTAAACTAATTACAAAATAATCCTAATATATATAAGTAATTATTTAACAAAAATACAAATCTAATCTAATCTCGTGTATAAATAATAATAAAAAAGCCACAACAACGAGATATGAATAAATTTATAGAGTCAAAACCACGTTCATTTAAGTCCCGTTTGCTAATGTTTATATTTTTTATTTTCTGTTTTTATTTTTAAGTTTTTTGTAAACCGTAAACAAAAACATATTTAATAATTATTTTTATTTTCAAAAAACTGTAAACAGCTTTCAAAATTTACAAAATTTTTATAAACAGAAAAAATATGTTTTCACTTGTTTTGTAAACACTTTTTGATTGTTTTTTTTTTACTATCTCCAACTATTATATCCAGCTATCACATCCAACCACCGTCTTCAACTACCATATTCGACCACCCATTCCAGCCACTACCTCCGACTATCGTCTCGATTTTTACCAACCACATTTGACTACATTTAACCACCATCGCTACCTCTTACTATCTTTTTAACTAACACCTCCAATCACAATCTTTAACTACTACATTCGACCACCATCGTTACCTCTTACTATCTTTTTGACTAACACCTCTAATCACCATCTCCAACTACTACATTCGACCACTATCGCTACATCATGCTATCATCTCCAGTTAACACCTTTAATCACCACCATCCAGCTACCACCGCTGACCACCCGCTCCGATCACCGTCTCTAACCACCACTTTCAACCACCATTTCTACCTCTTACTATCATCACCGAATAACACCTCTGACCACCACTTCCGACCATTGTACTCATCTACAACCTCCAACTAACAATTTCCAAACATTTATGTGTCAAGTGTGTTTTGTTTTTAATTTTTTATAAAAATAAATAAATATATATTTTTTATTTTTTATAAACAAAAAATAGAAAACTGTGAACTGCTTTGGCTGTTTCATACCAAATAAGAAATTGCCATCTTAACTTATCAAAACACTCCAGTAACAATTTTGGAAATTTACAGTTTCTGAAATCATAGCAAGTCAAAAAGGTTAATCTAAAAGACAAACAACACTTCAGGAAGAAGCAGAGCAGAGCAGTCATTTCACGTTCTATGGAGCCAAACAACACACTTTTACATGTTAATTTTGTAGTTTATCATGACTACACTAAAGAAAGCTCCATAAAATCACAAAAAGGATAAAACCTGAACATCTTTCAAACTGAAGATAAAACCTCCACACATTGCCATATTTTTTTCTTCTATCTCAAAATCTGGTTCAAGAGTAGATTCTTGTTGCAGAACAAAATGGGGGGTGCACAATAAGAGTTCTTTTGCCCCCCCGCGAGTTCTGACTCTCCACAGCCAGCTGAAAGCAAAATTTAGCACTGATAAGTTTAGCTCAAAATCCTCCACATCACTACACAATGAAACCAAACACTGACATGCATTAATCTTTTCAAAAATATATAGCAAGTAATTGAGAGGTCAAAAACATAATGTTGTTTTAGAAAAGACCTAGATCCAATAAAACTTGCAATAGAAGCCACTATGAATATTAAAAAAAGAGGTAGAATAAAATTAATAAGAAAAAAATGTCACTACAGTTATCCAAACTTCTAATAGAAAGTTTTTAATATAGCTGAAATTATGAACTTCTAAATTATAAATGAAAAGATATGGTTATAAATTCAAGCAAATGCTACAATGTTTGTTACAACTGTAAACTTATAACTTTAAGTAGTAGAATTTGTGTTTATTCATTTAAAATAAGAAACTATAAGCAAAAAACTATAAGTACACATGTTTGATTCTTTTTTATAAAAAAAAAATAACTTTTTGTTGGTATAAGGTAAAAATATAACTTATAAACAAACATCATCATAGTTAACTGTCTTCCAATTCCATAAATTGCCAAAAGGAAATACATTGCATAATCATCTAAATTTAGACATCTGTTTAGAACTAAAAATTTATATTACTAAAACTTTTTAGGAACTTGAGTGACTTAAGCTTCCCAAAGCCATAATAGAAATAAGATGGCATCGGTTCAAGTATAAAATGGAACCAAGGATGATGTTCCTAAAACGGGTTTTTATGAACATTCTCAAAAATAGGTTCGAAGGAAATAGGAATCCCAAGTCAACAAAAGAAGAAGTTCCTTTCTTCAAGTTCAACTAATAGTGATAGCTCTTAGCAATCAGCTAAGAAGCAAGTTTCTGAACTGGAATCCTGAATTCATAAATATGTCAATATACAGTTGGTCACGAAACAAGTAACGAACTAATTAATCCTACCATTAATTGGCAGGAAAAGGCTTGCAGCTGTTAACTGCAGAGAGAAAAATTCGGATCAATGTGTCCGTTTTGGTGGAACGGAGACCCAGACGGAGCAATCAGCCCAAGCCTCTGCATAACTTTCATTCTTCTAGCAGTCACTTCTTGAGTTTTGGATTCTTTCCCCTTTGCTGTACTAGATTTGAGGCAAGCAAGATCCTGCAGCAATTTTGAATTATGGGAACAATTATCAGTCAGGAAAACCTACAATCATTGGCTAAATAGATGAAAAAGAGAGAAAAGATCTACCTCCTCCAGAGCTTTCTTAAATATTTCACTATAGTTACCATTGTTTTGCTTTAGAATCTAATTTCAAAGTTGAAACATATGTCATGGTTAGACCAGAGAAATGAATCTAAAAAAGCTGATGAAACTCAACTGGCAATTTTATGTACTTGAAAAAGGAATAAGAACTTCACAAATGTTGAAACCATGTACAAATATTTACGTTCTGGAACTCGGTGTGACATGCCATCGGATCCACATACATGCTGTAGGAAGGAAACAAGGGTTAGTAAAGCTAATAAACACGAAACAATAAACAAATTAACAACATAAACAACTCTCCAGGGGCAAACCACTTAACTATTTATAGCTTCCATACAGTCGAACAAGAACTTCACCTACCAATCTGTTTTGGGGCTTTTTACTCGGAGCCACCGTGTCATCATCAACAACCTACCAAACAGCCAAGAATATGAAAAAATAAATCCACGATACGCAACCAAAATCATTCATAAAATGTCAAATCATGGATCCCATATAAAATACTCAAAATATTCACTTACTTGTGCAGGCCACCATAACGAGCCATGGTGACTGACCCATATTACATCCCCTAAAACAACTTCCTCACTTAGTTGATTAACTGCAGCTTCATTGGCATCTCCATTGTCAGCATGACTTCTATTTTTAGAAACACAACTGCTTTTCATAGCTTATCTTTGCACTTTGAATGATCCAATTGGCAAGTACATACAAAAACACATCATGCATCAGTCCAAGCCAAACGTGGAATTGTGTCCAACAAAGTTGCACGTGCAGTATTATAACGCCCAAAGTAGGAAGAATATAATCAATAATGCTATATTACAGTTGATGCCCTATCACATGAATTCTTCTAATTTGTGAAGTACTTATGTTGGTGGACACTCCGCATTCGTGTAAGGGTATGGAATGACTCCTGTATGCCTTGTTGGATATTTACCAATAAGTATGTATAAATAGTTGAGTTTCCTATATAACGAGTAACGACACATAAGAATTTCATTTTATATTGAATATGCAGTATTTAGTTTTTAGAAATTGAAAGTAGTATTTGAGAAAAAATGAAATCTAATTGACATGAAAATTAGATGAATTTGATCCATACATAAACCTGCAGGTGACACACATGCGCAAGTTCATATAACATAGGGTTCAATTGATTCACCAATCGCTCCAAAAGTTTAAGTTGTTAGGAAAAAAATTCAATAATTTACATCAGGCTATCCAATACCAACGCTCACAAATAACCCCTTCTTGCAAAAGGAGATGCAAATAACAATGCATGTAGAGAAGCAAATACAAACAAAGAACACGAGATCTCTCAGAAATCAAGGCTGGAATGCCATGTTAGATTACCAATTGTCCCACAAAAATTAATAGGTTGATGCCCTTCAAACAACCCACAAGCAACAGTCATGCCCGAGTTCATATAAATACAGTTATAATGAATCAACAATTGTTCCCAAAACTTAAATTGTTAGCTAACATGCCCAATAATGCTTATGAAGTCATCCAAAAGGTGAACATGAGTGAAAGTTGACAACAGGTTTCATTGCTTGTTTTGAAATATGTTGAATGTGTTGGAATCTGTGAATTTCATTGGCCATGGAAATCCAGATTTCAATAGCAGATTCAATTACAATTGGATTGGCCATTTCAATTGCAATTGAAGTCTGGAAACCAACAGCCATGTGTGGCCATT
>JAOTRH010000027.1:13119847-13147833 GCA_034768845.1 Heliamphora exappendiculata
ATACCCCCCTCAAGGGGAATTTTGCATCTCAAGGCATATAGTTTTCTCTTCAAAAGCGGGATCTAATTTGAGCTTTGGAGGGCCTTCCTTCAGCCACCGGCTGGGAGCCTTGTTTTGTAAGGATCCGGCGACATAAACTCGTGGTGGATCTTCTTCATCTTCCTCGTTAGACTTCTTTCTCACCTTTGTAAATATATATTTTTTAGGCCCACACAGTCCACTTTGAACAAAAAAAGAAAAAATATAATTTTTTACCCAAATAACCAACTTAAAAAAAGATAGCTTAAAAATTAAGTTACCAAATAACCTATTTTGAACCACATTTAGTTTTTTTTGGCTAAAAATGTAAAAAAATTAAAAAAATTAACTTTTAAGTTAGTTGCTAATCGGAACCTTAGTTTTCAATGAATCCAACAATATTTTCTCGATGATGCCAATTTCACTATTCAACACTACTACTGGGAGGCTTAAGATTAGTTTGGTTCTAGGAGGCTTGGGATGGTTGAGCTATTGTAGACTATTTGTACATTAGTTACACCCAAAACTACTATATAGAATCACAAAGTCCTAGATGTGAAACTCAAATGACCATAATAATTTCCATGCAAGGTAAACAAGTTATCAAAAAATGGTTTCCAATTAACTTAGGATAACTCAAAACTGGGAGCAACAAAAAGAAAAATAACATAATCTATCTCACAGCTCCTATACACTTATGGCATGCTTATGAATTCTCAAGATTATGTATCTAAAAAACAGTTTTAAAAAGAATAAATGTTAAGAGTATATAATAACAAGAAAAAAGACGCACAAATATGGTATCGCCTATTCTGTTATGTTCTTATGAAAAAAAAGAAGGTGATTTCCTGCCAAGTCCCGTTTTTGTGTCTTTCTTGTAGTTTAATCCCATTTCATTTCTTTTAT
The DNA here is from genome assembly GCA_034768845.1 of Heliamphora exappendiculata. Classification (NCBI taxonomy): domain Eukaryota; kingdom Viridiplantae; phylum Streptophyta; class Magnoliopsida; order Ericales; family Sarraceniaceae; genus Heliamphora; species Heliamphora exappendiculata. The sequence continues at coordinate 13,120,772 of JAOTRH010000027.1, forward strand.
CCCATTCAGTCCCATTTGAAGTTGAAAGCTCGGAAATACCCCCATTTTCCATTTGACTATCAGCCCGCACAAGCATTTGTTAACATAATGGTTCCTCGTTTATCGCCTTTTTACATCGCAACCTGCTTTGTAGTCGTGCATTCAGTCGCTGAGAATATTTCGGACTGACAAGGGAATTTGAGTTGATTTGGGAGCTGATGATATTGCGCTGAAGATGTAGGGATCCCAATCGAGTTCGCACTCATCATTTTGACAGAAAAATGAGGCTGAAAAGTAAGTGTTTTGAAACCCTAGAGTAGGCGACTTTGTGAACGAACTTTCGACTGCAAAATCAAACTTGCATTAGGGTTCTTCATCATGAGTATACTAACAAAAATGGATTACATAACCATTAATGATAGCTCTGGTATTACGCTTTTATATCCCTTTTTTTGTTGAAAAATGCATAGAATAAACTATGTTTTCGTTGATATGTGGTGCCTTATGTTGATTAAAAAGTTTGATAAAATTGGATGTGTGGCAAAATTTTTGTGTTAAGGTTCATGTCGTGTCTGCAACATGTATGGAACATGGTTACCGAAATGGTACAGCCACCTGCCTGTTAGAACACATGTGAAATATGACATTTTTGTGCAGATGTGTGTCTTTGAACACCGTTGATACGAAACACATACGAATGTGTTCCCCAAGTGGGGCGATTGTAACTAAAACTGGGACAATTGGTTGTGTGTTTAATCATTGTAAAACTGATACAACTGAGTTATGGAACTTGGGAGGTGAAAAACTTGGTAGTATGGGTAACAACACCCTTGTGTGTATGAACAAGTGTTGAATAATGTGACATTTGTGATTCCAAACAACATAGCACGAAATCACATTTATGTTTGCCCAATTCGTCAAACATGGGTCAAACAATGGGACTATTGAGTGATGACAGCTTCCAAATGTACCTATAAGCTCCATTTTTTTGGCACATTATACTTTCTGTGCGTTGGTATATTGACTTTAGATTATTTTGTGTTTATGTCGGCTAATGGAGCCAAGATTATTTAAATCTGCAGTGAGAGGAGTTAAAGGAGGTCAAAGGACTAAGTCACCGTTGAAAAAAACAATTGTGATTGGCAATGATAGCCCTGGTATTACACTTAAATCAACTGTGATTCTTTTGAAAAATGCATTCAATCAACTTTTAGTAGCATGAAGTGCAGCACTAGTATGTTTGATTTATATAGTGTCATTTTGTTCCTCATTCATAATGACGTTCTTTGGGACACTGAAATTGCAAAGACTATGAAAGTTAGAAATGGAATTTGAATTTGCAAGAGATGGATCATATCAATTCTACAAAATCAGCAACAGACCACCGAAAACATATAAAGGAGATATGCATAATATGGAAATCCATTTTACCTAGACAGTGATGGGTTTGTTTCTAAATTAAAACGGGGGCATAATTGTCCAGAATAACTGAAATTTTTTTAAAAATGACCTAAGGTGACTGTCAATTTATTAGTATGACCTAACTCAAAACAGGTCCTAAAAATAGGACTCAAAACTAATTAATTCAAAAAAAATATAACATTGTATTCTAATAGAATTTGTAATTTTTCGTATCATTGAAAAAAATCATAACAGATCTCTTTAGGCACAAGATAATTGGTCTTAAAGAAGCAACAGCTCTAGAATAAAAAAAAACCCCATAAGAGTGCTTAGATTGGGGTTTATTTCAAAGACAGTGAAGACAAAATAAATCAGGAAAGAGCCCATGAAGAACCCTATCAGAAAATGTAAGCCTCACTCTACTCGAAAATGGTGGCGTTTGCTATTAGTGAAATTAATAGCTTATAATTTATAATTTAGAGTAGAAGTTGTTAAAACTACCAATAATAACTTTACTAAACACGCCAAATGAAAGCTAATCAGAAAGAAAGGGGAAGAGTAGAGTTGCTGATTTTATATACCAACAGTTGAGCAACCATTAGTTATTCCACATTCATCGACGTACTCAATTTCCATGTTGTTCTATCTGGCCGGCAGAGAAGAGAAGAGAAGACCAAACTAACCAATTGTGACAAGAAGAGCTTACAGTACCTGAGATGGAAACAGAGGTCAATAGCAGCGACTCCTCCTCCGTCGAATTGAAAAGATCAAAGAGCAGTGATGAAGAGTGACAGTGAGATCAAAATCGGAATTACAGCGAGTTTCACCGGTTCAAAGAAATAGCTCTGTCACTCATATTACGGCGTCAGCGCCGGAGAAAGAGTGGCCAGTTCCCCAAAAAAAGAAGTCGCTGGGGTCGGCGCTAGATAAGAAGAAGTCGCTGGCGCCAGACAAGAAGAAGTCGGCGCCGGAAAAAAAAAAGAAGGGCAGCCGGGGCTAAGGTTTAGGGGTTTTGATTGTAGTTATGGACAATTTGGGCATTGCAAAATAAAATGGGATTTATATTTTTTTTTAAATCTTGAATGTGACTAAATTCTATACAATTAACTATTTTAAGAGTATAATGTGATATTGCTGGTGTGATATTTTTAAAAATAAAAAATATTTAATGTACACTATTGAGTTACTTTTATCTGCTAAATATAAATTATACATATATATATATATATATTTATATATTTATACATTAGGAGTTGTCAGTAATTAATTTATGTTATTTATTTATGTAGATATCATTGTTTTATTAAATAACTTTTTCTTTTTGGGAGAATTATTATATGAATAGAGTACATTATGTTAGCATATTAATATAATGTGTATAATTATTACACACGTGTTATGTATATTTTTTAGATAATTATTCGTGAGTTCTATTTTTAGAACATTCTTTAAGTTTAGCCTTACTAAAAAGATGGCAATTTTATAATATTTTTTTTTAAAATTTTCTAATGCTATAGACTATTATGCCCCTATTTGTTGTTTAATTAATTTCATACGAAAAACACTATTGCTGATAATGTTATGAGAATATTTTATATTTTAATTTTGGTAGGATATTGCTGGTTTCATGGGATTGAATATAAATGAAAAAAATTAATACGAAAATATTATTGCTCATTTTGAAAACACGTTGCTCATTTGATTTGGAAACCCTAGTGGTAGGAAATTAATTTCATATGGAAATACTGTTGCTCATTTTGGAAATTACACAGGCGTGAGTATTCTCATTGTAAATATTATCATTTCATCATTTCTATTTTGTTCCCATTGTGAATGCAAAGCCCGGGCGACGAGTGTGAGTGCGAGAGGCTGCGACGACGGCGAGCACGACGGCGAGGGACGACGGCGAGCACGACGGCAAGGGCGGCAATGCTGATGCCTCTATTTGGTTATTAACCATGAGAGAGCGAATCTCTATTTATTTCAGATTTTGTTGTCGTTGACTGTACCAGTGGTGGAGTGCAAGAGGTGATGACGACGGCGAGTGCAAGAGGTGATGACGACGGCGAGTGATGACGACGGCGAGTGCAAGAGGTGATGACGACGGCGAGTGCGAGAGGCAACGGTGAGGGCGGTAGCGTTGATATCTCTGTTTGATTATTAACTGAGAGAGCGAACCTCTGTTTGCCTCAGATTTGGTTACCGGTGACAGCGTCGGTGGGGTCGCCGGAGGTGGTAGCGCACTGGGACGATGGCGGTTGGTCGATCGGCGGTGGTGGGTGACGTCGCGGTGGGAATCTTTATGATAAGCATATTAGAATGAGAATATTACCATTTTGTTAAGCAATTAAAAAGTATGGGTAAAGTGAAAATCTTATTTGGGAATAGAACTGCATTAAAAATAAAATTTGGAATGAAACCTATGTATAAGTAACTTATAAAAATAGGAGTTAGGTAAAAAATTCCATATTTTTTTCATAGAGTCACACTATCGTATAATAAATATTAATAATGTATTATAAGATGACTCTCTAAACTTAGTTTAAAATAAGCGAGTAGGAGATGAAAAGATTGGATGATGTTCAAATCAAATTTTGTCTTGTAGAATTAATTACTTTAAATTTTTATCGTGAGATTGAGACTAATAATTTAACAAATAAAAAATTAATAATACTTCATTATGTTACTAATATTAGGTCCCTTTAGTATTATAAGTACTAGATTTGAAATTATTTTTCATATTTAAGTAATTATAAAAAATAATTTTATAATTTATATTACATAATTTATTCTATTATAATTAAACATAAATTAAATTTTTTTGCTATACACATAATTTATCCATATTAAAAATTATATATAAACTCCATAATGTTACTATTTATTTTTCATATATTATTCAATACTTGACATTCCCTACTCACTGACTCCTCGAACACCGGGCCGGCCTACAAATTTCTCCATCTGTCTGCGTGTGATAAACCCTAATCCATCCCCACCCGGGATTCCGGTGATCGCTCTCGCGAAACCCTAGTTTGATCGTTGAACGCATTCGATCACTGAGCCTATAGGCCTTTGTTCTCTGCTTTTTTTTTTGTCGTCTCTGATCTCTATACGATGAAGAGTGCTTGTAAAAGCTTGGAAGTCTTCGATTTCAAAGAGGAAGATGATTTCTCGGAGTTGGCCTCTGCCAAGTTAGTCAGCAAATTCAAAAACCCTAGTTCCATTGACAAATATAATTTTCTCGAACAAGGTAGGCAAAATATAATTCAATTCTTCAAGTATTTACTGGGAAATTTCTTTACGAAACTGAAATTGTACTGACAGATGCAATTCTGTGTGCCTGCGAATTGTTCATTGGTAAGGGTTTATAGCTGCTATTTTCTAAGAAAGTAGCAAATCCCAGCTGCTATATCTTGAATAGCGGGGTTTGCAAATTGCATTATTGGTTGACAAATTAGATCTAAGTAGGAAACTGTACTATCTTTTGTTTCTAAATCGATATTTGTTTTAATCGTATTCATTTTATTGTTACTTGTCTTGAATTGCTTATAGAATTATTTTGCAGGTAATCTTTATTGTATTCGTATTTGAGATTCAAATAAGAGATTGCACAGCATGAATGACTTTTATGTTAAGTGGTTGAGATTGAGTTTAGATCTCCTCACTTGAGTTCTTTGCATTGGGCTCCCTCCTGTTCATTGGAGAAAGGCTGCACTGCGTTGGTAATTTTTTAATACCTTGAGGCTAATACACTAGAAAGGATGTCAGGTCTGAGTGAGTTCATGGTGGGAATCGTTCCAAAGAGGATTTATGGGCGAAGGGTGTCATGAGTGTGTTAAGGAGTTCGTAGAGCTTTCCTTCTAGTTGTCAACATTTCCTATCCACATAGTGTTACGAGCATGGCATGCCTTCCCCAAAGTAAGCAACTAACCTTCAGATTTTATTGACCTATAGGCCCTTTTTGTAAGATGCTGTTAAGTTACGGGCCATAAATTCTCCCCATTCTAGTCATAGTACTTGGCTCGTCATTACTTCGATTTAAAAGGTAGCCAATGGTTCCCGACTTTCTCCATTTTCCGCAACCAGACCCTTTAGAGAGCAGAGTGAGGTGCACAAGAGGTGTAAGTGTACTAAGACTGAGGTTCTAAATTGTAGTGTCAGAATAAGTATCAGCATCGGTGATTCGACCATGTATCGGTTAATATCGAACAACATCAATCGATTTATTGGTAAATATCAATATCGGAGGACGGAGGTCCAAGATTTCGTTACATATAAGCTGATACAATACGTACCATCCAATATTTAAAACTTAGGACAACCATTCACCTTTTGGAACAACTCTTTCAACTTGTGCCTAATAAGTTTCGAGTGAAATGATTTGTTCTAGTAGCTATAGTGTTGAGCAGTTTATCTTCTTCCTACTTTGGTCTGCCATCCTTGCACTGCCAAGTGTCAACGGAGATTTCACTCTTGTTTCAATGCTTGCATTACCATTTTTCCATAAATTGAGTCTGAGTTTTGGTTTGACCCCAATCTATTTGGTTTATTGTCGCCCATTTTGTCCCCATGCACGTAAATACAAGTATTAGTTATTTTTTTTAAAATTCAAAATATCCATGAGACCTGTGTTAGGTCATTGAAAACCAGATTCTTCCATGTATTCATTCTATTGATGGCCTTAATGTATTTGCATCTCCATAGCTTTGACAACTCATTTTTCCCCTTTTTTTTCTGCACGAAACATAAAAATCAGCTACATCTCAGGTCTTTATGTTTTCACTTTGTTGTAATGGCTGCGAACATTGATCTTTGTTTGATCACATGAACAAGGCACTGAGATTTATCATGCTGCAGGAAAAAATTAAGGGTAGACTTGATTTAGGACATATTGGAAAAACGAATGTTACCTTGTTGGGTAAATAGTTTTGGAGATTCCATATTGATCTTAATTCTTTATAGAATGCTATAATTAGGATTAAGTATAGGGCAGTTGGCACTCTCCTTGGAAGATCATTTCCCATAAGTTTTATACCTTTTCTCTTAGTACTATCGTCTTAGTTTGGGAAATAGCAAAAATACTCATTTTTAAGATGTCTATAGGGGTGAAGTATCATTTGTTCACTTGTTTCCCCTTTGGTAATGCATATTTTTGAACCATTTGTTTCACAATGCTTTGATCTTCTCTATTGTTCTCTCATTCCACTTTGATTTCCTTGAATTTCAATATATCATAAACCTTTTGGATTGTGAGGTTGTTAATTATCTATTTCTTGAGTTTATTTCTTTGACTAGTGGTGTTAGTGATAAAAAGAGTGGGGGTTTTTTCACCCATCTATGGTTTTCTCTTGAAGTGCTATTATGATAAACTTACTAATCATATACAAATGTTCCACCTTTTTCACCTTATAAGATGATTTGATTAGCAAGTTTACTTCGATTTGGTGAGCAAGTTTACTTCTTAGTGTTATGGTTTATAGTTGGATTGTGGCTTATAGGACACTTAATACCAATGATATGATTCACAAGTATACCAAATTGTTTACTTCCTCATTGGTGTGTTGTGTGTAAGAGGGGTGAGTAGAGTTGTGATCGCTTATTTTTATGTTATCATCTTGCTTTGGCCTTATGATGGAGAATGTTTTACATGGTGGATGTTGTTGAATAATGCCTATTTTGCGTGTTCACATGTTTTTCATTGATTTTAGGGGATCAAATTTAATTCCAAATCAATGGCTCTTTCGAGATGTGTGGCTTGTGCAATTTTGGGGATCATTTAGGTAGAAGGAAGTTTAAGAGTGTTTCACAACAAATCCAAAGACATTAGGGGTTTATGAGATAAGTTTTGTTACTTGACTTCGTTTTGCACTTTAGAGGCACATACTTTCACGGAATTCCTTTCTTTTTAAGTTGTAGTTATTAGAAATCAGTATGTAATTTGTGTAAGAGTGGATGTCTAGGGTAGCCATAGTAAGGTAATCTAGGAAGATAGTGGACACTAAGATGGCATGAGACGACAATAGGTAGATAGGGAGAGAACTGAGGCAGCCTTAGAATGGAGAGAATGTGACAGTGAGTGAATGACCTTTGATGTACATTGGGGAGAGGTGAGCTCCCATTTGGATTGTCTTTCTATGGAGGTGGAGATCTTTTTATAGAAAAGGTGGGGCATTGTGTCAACTTCTTTACGAGTTTCTTGCTAGGTAGGTGCTATACGCCTTACGAGGTATTACAGGTCTTATTGGAAGTTCTCTCTCTCTCATGCCTAAAGCTGGCCAAAAAGGGTGAGCCAATTAGTTTTGATGATACCCTCAACTTCAGCAGCTAATTCGCAAGTTCCAGATGATTCCTGCCGTGTCATGGGTCGTTCGTGTGCTATCATTGTTGCACCGACCCAGAGGAAGGAGATTCCTAGTTGCTGTTTTGCCCCAAGCAAGTTGTGTAGCTTAGCATGAAAGTTTAAAGTTATATGGTGTCTAAACGAGTTATGCCATGAAGTGGATGAGGCACACTAAGGAGCAAGACACGCCATTGAGTGCGAGAGGCAGGATGTCAAATGGGGGAAGTCTGTGCGAGCGGTATGCACTGCCTAGTGGGCGAGCCAAGCATATTGAATAAGCTCTGAATGGGATGCTCTGTGAGACGTGAGTAGAGTCATCTTAATGGATCCCAACCAAATGGATTAGGGGATTTGATAGAGGAGAGTCACAATTCTAATCATGATTGAAGTGTTTGGGATGACATGGGTCGCCAGTGGCCACATAGGAGATCTAAATCAATTCCTACAATTTGTGATCTCTTTGTTTTTTTGTTTCTTTTTCTTTTTTTATTTTCTTCTGTTAGTGAACTTTTTGTTCTTGATCTCTTTTGTACTATTTTTCTTCTGTAATAATATCCCTTTGTTGCTAATCAACAAAAAAAAAGAAATATACAGTGTTTTTGTGCAACTTTTGATAAGGAAGTTATTCATTCCATCGTCAGGCAGTGCTTTTCTGTAGTCATCTCTGGGTCTAATCTTTGTTGTGTGCGCCTGTTCACAGTTTATACTAAACTATAACGAAAGTAATTTTAAATTACTTAGCGGCACCCACTCTAGGCATTTAGTTATATTTTTTTACTTATTTATTTTTTTGTGGGTATTGCTTCCAGTTGCACAGGGAACCAACTTTCAATCAAAAGAAGTGGATATATTACCTCGTGTAGATATTGATGCAATTGATGATAATCATAATTGTGACAATGCTCTCCCATGTATCCCTCTTGGCGCCGAAGGAGAGGACCTTGCTTCCAAACAAATGTGTGGGTTGGGTGATGTTTTTCTATTTAATTCTATAGGCCACGAACATCACCCTCAGCTTATTCCAGACAAACTCAGACCTGGAAGTTTCTCTACGCTACCAGAACGAAGAGCTTCAAGCCCAGATGGAAACGGCCAATTACATTGTGCCCCTCAAGAGTCTATATCTAGTGTAATGAACCTTTATATTTTCATAGTTTAAGCTAAGAGTCCAGAATGGATTTATCAAGAGATGCTCATTTAACCTGAAATTATTTGCAGGATGAGTCGGTTGATGTGATTCCTGACGCTGATGAAAGCTTAAGTGAGAGTTCTCCATCAACTTCTTCTGATAGTTTAGGGGATGATGGACCTGATGGTATATTCTAATGCTTTCATATCTACTACCTTGCTGCCTGGTCATATGTTTAAGTTTATGTGGGCAGCTTTAGATTGTACCTTGATCTTTCTTAATGTAATTTGCTATGTTTTCACAGTTACGTTAGATGGGCTTGGGCCATTATCTGATTCTTGCTTTGGCGGTCTTGAAATGGTAATCTATCTGACTTTGCTTTTGTTTCTGTGATAAGTCCATTATGTTCTCACTTTCATTGAATCAACTAAATGTTTTGATTTGCAGAATAAAATTGGATAACACTAAGTTTTTTTTAGCTTACGGTATATAAGACAAAATTACATTGAGGATGTATTGGAGGTTTGAATCCCGAAATTAGAAATGCAGTTTGGACATGTCAAATATGTGCTTGAATGGTCTACAAGTTGTCTATCAGCATTTCTATCTTCTCATCTTATTTCACTTTTTGTTCTTCTCCTAAATTGTAACATGAATCACTTGTCATAGTTTCTTTAGAGTATCTAGTTAACACTTCCTCACGAGACATCTTGATATCTCACCAGCATAGTTATCTTAATCATACAATTCACAGTTGAGCTCCCGATCAATTCACGATTCATTTACAAATAGATATAGTTCGAGTCACGGTTCAATTCATGAGTTGATACACTATTGCAATTCATGTACTTCTTAAAATTATTAGATCCAATAAATTTCAAACCCATATTGTCCACTTGTTTTTGTTTTTTTGTTCGTTTTCTTTTTTAAAATGCCATAATACGGTTTAGTGTGTTTATTGTGAAAATAAGAAATAACCATGCATAATTGGTTACTTATTTGGTAATTAGAGGATTTAATAAGAAGTAGACAAATTCGATAAGTTATTTGAATCTTTTCCTTCTCTCTTCTAGGGGACAAATTATCAAAATACATATTTCAAAGATGTTTAAGATGAACATAACACTTTCAATAAATCCAGTGTTACGTATCATAAAAATATATTGTTATTTTGGTTAAACATATATCATTCTATATGATATGAGTTGGTTCAGTTGTCCTCAACAGTTTTACAATTATTTTAATTTTTTTTTATCAACAATGAGTATTTAATATATGTTTTAAAGTGTTCTATGTTTAATTAATAAAATCTCCTGTTGCTCTCTTCTCTATTCTACTCTCTCTGACGTTTTTTATCCTTTTTTTTGTTTTGTATTATTTGCAACAATTTCAGTTTATTTCAATGTACGATTCGAGTCACAAGTTGACAACTATGCTCCGAATCACGAGTTGACAACTATGCTCACCAAGGCCTTGATGCTTTTGATGTTATTATGCCTTCACCTGCTAGGAATGGACAATTCATATATTCTATTTTGTTAGTTGTTGGCTATCAAGCTACTCCTCTCTGTTGTGGCCACCCTTTCATGTCTGTAGTTTATCAAGTGATGTTTACCCATATCATTTGCAATGAATCTTAATACTTTGTTTTTCAAACTTTAATTCAGTTTCTCAGTTTTGTTAGCCTGGCATAGTCAAGGGTACTAACTTTCATCAAGAATGGAGTTTTGTTGTGTAGTTAGTCTAGGTAGTGGGCACTCTAGTTGTAAAAAAAGTCGAATAAGATGGATCTAAGAGCAATCAATTTGCACAACCTTACATATATATATATATATATATATGGATTAACTCATCTTTCTTTTACACTCTTCTTCTTTCTCTGTGCTTGAACTGATGGCAAACATAACATCACTTACCCTATCTCTTTCTTTTCTCCATGAGCACCTTTCTCCTCTAACCCAAAGCCTTTTCTTCCTCATCTTTCTCTCTTATCTCCCTCAAACTCTTGTATTAGTTTATGTATGATTTGAAGTTTGAAGAAGTCCTCAAACCAGTCAAAGATTGTTCCATATTTCACCAAATTTGGGGACTTTAAATTTCTGGAACTTTTGAAAACTCTTGAAAGCAGTGAAGGTCTACAGATTCGTGGGTAGACTATAGTCAAAATTCTTATTTTGTTATATAGCAGCATAAGCATAGTTATGCTCTTAAGCCTCATGGAATCTTCAGTCAACTATTCAGATAATTAATGCGTTCAAGCCATTTTTGTTTGACTGGCAAAACTTCTTTAATGTACACTCCAAGTAACCAACAAATTGTGTTTTCTTCGATTGAGATGTGGTAAAAAATTATCATGAGCAAGCATCTTGATATGTAAGTAATAATAATGATGTTCAAACTACAAAAATGAAATTTCATACTACATTTTGTATTTAGTTAGTATGAGGCAGTTATTGCGTTTTCTCTTGAGCTGCAGTAGTGTTGAGCTGTGTTGTATCTCATGCTGTTGTGAATATTCATAATACGGTGTCATACTTTTAGTAGTTTTTAATGCATACAAGTTCTAATCTCTTTCCTAATTTTTGGCATACCCTCGCCATGTTTTTAGCTGGTTCTGTGGGATTCTGCAACATATTTCTTCTCTAATAGCGCGAAAACTCCCTTAAAAAAGGATTAACCATACATTTGTCTACTGTTTCCTTTAATTTTTAACACTGGTTTTATTTGACTGGCAGGGCAACAGGAATGAGGCAATTGTTTGTCCCGATTATATTAGATATCGAGGTGGATATTGTACAGAGTCTGTGTTAATTTTTTCTAGCAGTTGCATTGAATTGAGGGGTTCAACTGCCAATGGGAATGAAGGAACCTTTAGCTTTCAATGGGGAATCGATGATATTGTTGATATTGAGTCGCAGTGGTCTGAGAGGGTGAGTCCCGTGGAACTCTTCTTGCATTGGGTTTTCTTTTTCCTTTTTTTCCTTGATGATGCTTTTATATGCTCAAGATTGAAAAAATTCATTTTCTTCTTTGAATTCAGCTTCGGGTGGCTATGGTTAAGCTTCACTTTATACCAAAAGATGCAATGCAAGCTGAAGGTGGACGAGGCACTCCAGGTTGGTGGACCTCAGTGAAACTTGCACTAATTCTGCTTGCAGTTAATTTTATTTCATTGTTAAATCAACTTCTTGTTACTTTTTTTTTTCTTTTTAATGTTGGGATGTTCAACTTTTTGTGATGCTATGTGATTGATAGAAGGACTAATGCATGTATCCTTGGGAGCCCATTAGTCTGAATACACTTGAGCTTTCCTAGTTAGAATTTTTGTGCGAGTTAAGCATTTTGAACTCTATCTTTAATAATTGAGTTGTGAATAACATCAAGATTATTTAGAAACACTAGTGTAGTTATAGTTGCTAAAATGTACATTTATGTGTTCTGGCTTTCCTAATTTGAAAATAAGTTGAAAACATTGACATCGTTAATAAAAATTACTTGATGTACGAGAAACGGAGTAAGAAACTTGTACATCCACAGGGAACATGTCGATGTGCTCTTTGTCAACGATTGAAAAATGTATAGCACCTTATGTTACTGAATCTGGTGGATTTTGTGTTCTATCTAACAAATTTATGAACTGCGCCACAGACAGAAAATTCTGTTGTAGCCTTAAAATATTTTTTTGATAAGTGAGCTATTGTAATAATGGGTGCCCAACAAAATGGGGGCGCAATCCTTTGCACATGAAGTATACAGGGATCCTGTATACAATTCCCTTAAAAAAATGTCAACAAAAGAGGATGAAGAAAAGAAATGGAAATTTCTTTTTAAATGAAAAATGCATGGAGACAGGCACTGTGCCTTTCAAGCACAAAATCGTGTTCTCCATGCCTTCAGAAGATCTTTTTTTCTTTTACTCCACAGGCACCACATCAAACAAAGTGGGGCTACCTCACAAGCCTTTTTATATCTGCACTTGGAAAATACTTACTCCAAGAAATGAACACCTTACAGCCCTGGCATCACCCATTCCACCCACACACATTGAATAGTGTACTCCATGTCTCAAAACTACCAAACAATGCAACAAAAGATGATTTGAAGTCACCTTTCTTTTACACAAGGAACGGCAATCTAATAAGCTTTTCCTTTTCTCTTTTTTTGATTGACACACACCCGCACCTTGCTCTTGGTAAGACTTGAACCCTCACCTCTTGGTTTTCTTTTCCTGGTCAATTTATCTGTCATCAGAATAGCTTCTCAAGCCACTATCCAAACAATGAAGCAACCTTGGGAGGAACCTTCGGACGAAAAATCTGAGAAAGGTTTGATCCCCCCTCTTTATAATCTTCAGCTAATAGAAGGTTACTGAAAATATATCATTCTTTAACCCTTTTCAAACTAGAGCATTTTGCATCCCTTCCTAAACCCCTCCTATCCCAAAGCTTCTACCTAACAGTGCCAAAATCGACTTCACCATCCAATCTTGGAAAGGTCTCCAAAAGACAAGATTTCAAACCCCTTCCATAGAGGACAAGGCCCTGCCTAACAGTCAGATTTTCATCCCTTGAGATATTAGTGTGAACCACAATCCTATAAAGGTTCACCCCCCTCCCCCTATTCCCAACAGTCTTTGGTGAAACGAAGTCCACCCGAAATTGTACTCTTTGTCCACTCATAACGTTGAAGCTTGTCAAATTGAAGAGATATTCCGTTACCTCTGTAATATTTTGCCAGATTTGCACACCATGCGTGCCCTTTTTTTCAATAGTGCATCAATCCCCCTAATTATGACCTTCCTTCCCAGTTCCCCTATATCACACTTTTCCACAAATCCCCCTCTTCCAACAAATCTTGACAACCAATGAGGCTTTATTGGACACTTCTTAACTTACGAATCAACAAGCCCTATTGCTTTCAGGGCAAGCAAACCTTCTCCAATAAACAAGAAGGTACTTGTGCTCCTTGCCAAGACCTTCCAAATAAAGTCCCTCGTCAATAGGCCTCTCGTATGCAGTACTTGTTATTGTATTGTTAGTATTGATAAGTAAAATAAGATATTAGTGAATTAACGATTCAAGCAGGGGGGACATATGGAGGACCTGCACATTCACCAATCTCCTTAGTATTGAAATAACGATAGTGAAAATAAACTGAAAATATGTCAACAAACTAGACCAAATACTATGATATTAAGCTTGCCAATTTAGAAAGGCCTTCATGAACCTTTCTACCACCAGGTCCTGAGCAATCTTGTTTTTGAAGGATGAACCAAATGGGAGCCCCGAATTTGATGCCAAATTATCCACATATATAGCCTCTTCTATTCAAATGATCTCATCTTTGCAAGATTTATTTTGAGGCCTGTGATTGCTTCAAAGCAAAGACACCTCAATATCCTTCGCTATTTTTCTTCCCCCTCACAAACATTAATGTTGCACTCACCATTTTTTATTAGCTGATGTGGTATACTCCCAGGTTACCCTAGGTGTAATGGGGCCCACGTGAGCTCCATTAATATCTAATGGTTGCGAGCGTGGAGGTGATCCGAAAAGGTGATAATGTAGCATTATTGCCTCACAAAAGAGTATGGTATCACCATGCAACATTGTAGCCTTCTCACCTACCAAACACCACCTTTCTCCACAGACTGCAACTTTAACACCTTTTTTTAATAGCTTCAACTTCCTAGCAAGACATGAACTAGGAGAGCCCACCAATTACCATTGCCACTATTCCTCACCATATCAACGAACCCCTCTTCTAAGTCACATATTAGAAAACTTGAAAGAGCTTTGGCCTCTAATGAAACCTCCATTTTTAAGCAAGATGGAGACATGATTTGAAACAAGCTTTGGAAGGCAAGATTGGCACACATCTATAAAATGCTCCTCCTAATCCACCAAAACGAGGGACCAATCAATTATGGACATAGAGGCATTACCCTTATTATTACACCTTGTAAACTTCCCTCCGTGGTGGAAAGGGCAAGAATATTTCAAGAGCAATAAAATCGAAATTCCCCTCATTGCTTCACTAATTGTCAACATCTCAACATCTCATACGAGAATCTCACCACATTGAAATCACCACGTATGCACCAAGGAAAAATTCCAACAAAATCTAATATTGTATAATGCCTCCTACAACTACTCTCAAAATCCAATTTTGGTCCATAATCTTCGGAAAAAGCCCAAAGGAAACCATCCTCAATGGCCTCAAAGAGACAAGGATTAGAATGAATCCTTATCAGCCCCCTTTTTAGAGAGGCTTCTAGAATCTCACATTAAATGGTACTCCCTACTGTACCCTTTGCCCCTAAAATTTCCCATTGGACCCACCTTCCTAGCACCCTCCTAACCATTTCTAGAGAGACGATCTCCATTTCTGTTTTCTTAAGTGGTCTGTATTATCTATAAAACATGTCAAAAGAGACATAAGTTGAGGGTTTCTCCTTTTCTAATCTTTTGTTCCCATCCTTTTCTTTGCTTTCCATCTGGTTTCGATTTCCCCATGTGTTTTAGCACTTCAGATCTTTCATATGAAGTTCCCAAAAATCTTGCTAGAACCCTTTGATTTTCCTCAATGCCGCCCTCTCATAGGCTTCATTTTCTTTCTCTATCGCCCTATTTCCTCTGCCATCAACGAGCACATCTCCATTGCAGACTCCTCAACCAGCCTAATTATAGCAATAAAGGAACACTACTGAGATCAATTCTCATTTTCCGCTGAAGCCTCTTCTGAAACCTACTCGTTTTCCTATTTTTCCCTGTAACACCTGACCCCAAGCATTTCTAGAATCCTCTCCTTCCAATTGATGTGTGTATGAGCACATCCTAACTCATCTCTTATCAGAAAAAGTGCCCACCTCAGAATTCAAGAGGCTAGCTCTTTCAGCTTGTTACTGCCAATATTCTTCCCTTTCACTACAAGAAACACCGCATCCGTTTCACCTCAAGAATCCCCTTTTGATAGTTGGACTTGGCTAGTTTCCCCCTTTTCCCAATTCCTTTCCTCTTCTGTGAAATGGAGTTGTCAATCTTGTATCGACAAGCTGACTGTTTTTTGCTATTGGTGTAGTATGTACCGGTACCGCTGCGTAATGGCACACAATTTCCTATTCATCGCCATAGTTGACAAATTGTAAATCGAATCAAATCGATAATCATAAATTCAGCATAATATAATGTTAAACACTTAATATATATAAAATAAAATAATATGATCACAAATTATATAATAAGAACATGATTACATAATTTAATAGAGAAGATATTTACCTTCATCTCAAGAGATTCTTAGATCTAAGCCAATGTAAGATTTCTTAAAAATCATAATATATTCTCTTTTAAAAATTATAAAATAGACCAAAAAAATTTCAAAGAGAATAGAGTAATAGAAGAGGGATGATGAAAACTCTTTAGATTAAATATAATACACTTAAAAATATATCTTGTATGCTTATTGTTAATAAAAAAAAGTTAAGAAAAAATATTGTGTATTCATTGAGTCTAAACTGTTTAACCCATATCATATTAAATTATGATTGATTCACCAAAATAGCAATAAAGAATTGAATCATGAATTGAATTGTGAATTGGAATATTCTAATAACTATGTTCATTGTTGCATGTATTGTTTATTTCTCAACTATATATTTGTAGTCAAAGAACTTGATTCACGTAATATAACATTCAACACCACACCTTGAACCATGAGAAACACAAAACAACAAACTCATCCAAAATAAGTTCTTAGAGAATTCTAAACAACCAACAATAGGATTCAAGTACCTCAAAAGGACTTAAAATACGGAACAGATCAGTACATGCCAGTTTGTTCTTGGAAAATTGCTGAAAAGTGCCAGAAACACCCAATCCATCCTAAACAGATCGGAACAACTGAGAATTTTTAGACAAAACAAAATTCAGTGCTTAGTATCGTGTTATTGTTGGTACAGCCTGTACCAGCTGGGACAGTATAAGATTGATAACTATACCCATTACCCACTCTTATTACTTCCTCCAAAAGTGGCCTCTGAACCCTTCCCCGCTTCCACCGAACTTTAGCAATGTATTGTTAAACTTCATGCTAGCAGCAGTCTCCGTCATTAAACCTTTCTCCTTATGCCCCGCAACATTCTCCGATATGATTCAATCTGGGGCTCAACCTTAGAGAAACAGAAACCTTTGTTCTTTCCACTGCATTCAAATGTCTCTTGTTGGGTGTGGCTGTACACCAGCATTGTAGTAGAGGGAAGAACCTTTTCTTGAATTCTTGTTAAGAACCTTATCTTGGCTTGTTGCACCATCCAGCACCCGTCTCCTTGCGCTCTGCTGAAGAGGAAGGCACTTATTTGAAAATGATGCAACTATGGGGTAGGGTGTTTATGAAAAAGGCCTCCAGCATGTTGGGGCCCCCCTCTTCTCAAAACCATCCTATAACCGTCCTTTTTGCCTAGTGACACCCCAGTTTAAAATTTGTGTATTGAGAAAAAGAAAGCACAGCTCCACATGCTTGGTTGGGGTTAACCCCATGATGAGTGGGCCAGTTCAGTTGACCAAACTTGGTTCTACAATTTAAACCCAACTCTCGCTTCCTCCTTAATGATGCCCAAATGTGCCCGCTTCCTTTCACAAGTACATCCACATCCACATCCACAGTGAGCCTTTTACGTGAATCAACCCAGGGTAACACCTTAGATTCATGATCCTGTCTGTTGGAGACCAATATAGATAGATACACACGTTTCCCTCTTATCCATATCCTTCCACCTATCTAAAGTTGTGTTCTATTACGTGTTCCCCTTTCCTGACAAACAAATAGAGCTCCATACCGCCATCGTAGGCCACCGGCCATAACGGTACCTCTTTCCTTTGTTCTCCTACACTGACCTTCTTCACTTTAGCTGGAATGTTACTGACATTCCCTTTGACATTAATTCAAGCCCGCATGAAATGCTAGCTTTCAACCTATAGATTCAGACTAATCTGGATATAGATGCTGGTGCTGGTCCCCAACAATCTACACCTTCGGCATCATTATATGTGCCTCCTCTCCTTGAGGGGAAAGTGAACAAATAACCAGGACCTCGACCTTGAACAGAAATTTCCACATCTTGTCTGGTCAACTCCTCGTGGCCTCTCTATTAATGGATCAACCAACCAAACTTCCCGTCTGCCAAACAAAAACCTCCACTCAAGCAATCATTTTCTCATTGCAATGTTCAATATCTTTGCAGTCACCCTGCAAGTTGCAATAGGATCCTGAAGGATTCACTTAGGCCAACTTGAGATTAGGCCTTGTGGCTGCCTCTAGAAAGGACTGTGGTTGCCTCTCCCAACTTTGATTCTAGGAAGCAAATTTCTCCAGACTTCTCGAACTGTTCCAAAAAATCTCCTTTCTAGTGCTTTAGGTAACGATATTCCAATAATCTTGCCCCTTCTCAGATATCCTTCCCAAAGAGACAATCTACATCAACCCTCTTAAGTAGCTTCACTCGTTTCTGCACAACCATGCCACTTTGAAATCCCAGCAGCAAGAGGGGACATTGTAGACGTTTTTCTTTGACAAGTAATGTATTTTTATTAAAAAGTAGCATCAAGGAGATGCAACCCATTTGCATTAGACAACTGGCTATCATAGGGTCTCTAAAGGAACCCCCCCAACCCCACCCCCGCGAATGATGTGCCCCTTACAAAGTCAGATTATCAACTACATCCTACTATTCTCCACCAAGTATCACTTAAGGTTAGGTCTAAACCAACAGAGATCTAGCAATACACAGGTTCTTCATTTTCACAAATAGATCTCCTCCTATGTTATATGGGCTTGGGTGTCAGGTACAAGTATATGTTTAATTGTCAAACTCATCTAATACCATATCCAAAAATATGTAAATTCGACAAAATATTCATATTTCTTAGTATATATATTAATTTCAGCTGAAAAGTAGTATTTTTGAGGTGTCATATAGCATTTTATGCACAATAAGAGAGTTTTTATGTATTATTATGTGGCAAGTTTGAGTTATTTAATATATTGTGGATGGATGTTATGCTGGTTGCTACACTTGTCGGGTACATATTCCATTCCTTTATCCAAGTTCTCAGTATTCGGCACTTATATTTTATACATTTAGAAGAGCGCGTGTTGTTTCTATGAGATAAACAATACAAACAAGACGAAGAACGCACACGAGAGCAAATCACACACACAAAAAACACAAGATATACGTGGTTCGCCCAAGTAGGGCTATACTCACAACTGTTGCAAGTTTTCACTATATGATGGAAAGATTACAAGTTACAAAATACATGTGCAATTTTTTTCACCATATAAACAGTCTAGGATAAAAAATGTCCGGTCGTGGCACCGCTCGACGAACGTCTTACTATTGCCATGATCTAGAATCCACAAGTAGTCTGACGCTTGAACGCTCCGCTAGTGCTTGCTTTTGGAGATCCGGCATTTGAGCGCTCCACTAGCACCCCACTTGCACTCGCTTCTGGACAGCTGGTGCTAGCGTTTTGCTAGCACTGACCACTGTTGTTCTGTGCTCAGGCGCTTATCAAGCTCCACACATCCCAACATATGTAACATAGATCTCCTCTTGTGTTCACTCCAAATGATTCTCATAAGGCATGAAGCTATAAGAAAGCCAAGCCTCCCTCCACTTCCTTGCGCTAGCACCCCACTGAGAATGCAAGAAGTCTGAAACACATCTTGGGAATGACCAAGACCATTAGGTTGTAATGCGACTGTGTTTGTGACTTAAAAGCAGAAATAGATCTTTTATAAAGGAAAGCAGGAGTAGCAGTGGTGTTGGAAATAGGTAAATGTTAAGAATGAGATCAACTGAAAGCATAAACTAATGAGCCTTCAATGCTGTTTAACAATTATGGTAAAGTATGCAGCATCAGAGCGCCCCTTGGTAGGTGCCAAATTCTTTGGGGAGTGGTCTCTTATGGTCTGGAAGTCTGTGAGGCCATTATTGGGACTCAAAATCTTGATCTGATGTTTATATCATATAAGGCAATATGATTTTGAGGGATAAAGAGTTTGTATTCCTGGACTTTTGTTTTGATCTAATTTGGCATTATGCTCATTTTTACCCAAATTCAAGCTGTTTTCAAGATAAATCATTTGCTTGATCTTACATTTTGTTGTTTTTGGGGTGTGTGGACTTTTCTGATGATCGTTTATTCTCTCTCTTTATTTTACTCTTTTTTTTGTAAACCTTACCTTGTATTATGCAGTCCTGTTGCCTATTATTTGATCACAAGGTTAAATTTAATTTATGTAAATTTTGTTGACTTTTCCTTGCCTGTTGAAACTACTGCATGCAGGTGTTGAGGAGTTACTGTTCGCAGCAGTTGAATTGAACTGGTACAAGAAGCAGGAAGAGATAATGTCTTTGGATGTGAGATATAAGGCTCGGTGGAATGTTGTCTTTGAGTGAGTATTTTAATTGGCTTAAATTTTTTCATGCGTATGTTTCTCGTTATGATTTTACAAATTGGTGTTTCTTTTATTTTAAGCAATGACTTATAATCTTACATTGCCAGTACATGTGCCAATGCTGAGTGTTGTGGTGATGGGGTCTGGTCTCCAATTTTGGAGCTGATTTCATTTCGCGTGTTTAGATACATATCTCTGGCATTTGTTGCAGTAAGATGAATGATGAATTTTGACGAGTGGTTGGAAATTCTGTCAAGCCAAAGATGAGAGAGTACCACTCAGGCAACCGAGGAGGTTTGCACAGTTTGATTGAATCCTTTGACTTCTAGGATAAAGGTAGGTTCTTGTTGGTGATGTGGAGGGGAAGGGGTATCCAGTGCTCTCTTCCTCTTGAACCTCAGAGCTAGGCTGGTTGGTAAAAGCTTTTGAGCTGCAGAGGGGTGGCATGGGTGTCCTTGGGAGATGGATATATGGATCGAGGAACGTCTTATGCCAGTGCGTTAGGAATTTTGCCGGGAACTTTATAGAGCTATGAGTGGCGGACTTGCAGAGGAGGGCACTCCTGTGTATCTCAGAGTCCTCTTTTAGTTACAGGTGGAGAGATTCAACATAAGTGTTGATTGGTTTCGAAGCTGATAATCTTAGAGCAACAGTGAAAGAGAAGCCCTCGTATGTGAAGGTTGCAGGCTTGCCTTGTTGGCCGAAGGGGAAGCTGGTAGTGATGGATAGAAAGTGGGCTGATTGCAATTTGAGGTGAGGCTTGATTCAACATTGGTAGTGGTTGAGCTCAGTGAAAGTGTGAAGGCAGTAACTTTAGGGTTTTAGAGAAGAGAAGAGAAGAAATTAGGATTTTAGAAACATAATCAGTCCCCTCTTCCTGACATCAATATATATTAAATGAATATACGATCTAATGACAGAAATACCTTTAATGCAAAAAATGAAAGACTCTAACACTCTCTCTCAAATTGGAACATATAGGTCAAAGATGCCCAACTTGGAAAACGAGTGAAAAAAAGACGAACGAGGCAAGGGTTTGGTGAAGATATTACCAATATGATCTCCTGAGTAAATGTAGGGAGTGATAATCCGTTTTTGCAGCAACAAGTCTCAGATGAAATGACAATCAACCTCAATGTATTCGGTTGGCTCATGAAAGACTAGATTAGTTGCAATAAAAACTGCGGCCTGGTTATCACAAAATATTTACATCGAGGCAGGAGGAGAAAGCTCAAAATCAAGTAGAAGAGAGCAGATCCACAACATCTCGGAGGTAGTATGGGATATACCACGATACTTAGCTTCAGCACTTGAGTGAGCTACCACAGATTGCTTTTTACTTCGCCAGCTGACAAGATTTCTACTAATAAAAGTACAATATCCAGATGTCGACCGTCGATCTGAACAACTACCAGCCCAATCAACATCACTAACGCCATCAATAGACAAAGTTGTCGCGGGCCGATATAATAAGTCGCGACCAAGAGCACTCTTCAAATAGCGCAAGATACAACAAACAACATCATAATGAGGTTAGCGAGGGGAATGCATATATTGACTATTAACCACCCTAATAGCATACGTAATGTCGGGGCGAGTAACCATGAGATAAATGAGTTTACCAACCAAGCGATGATAGCGACTAATATTTGAAAAGAGAGCGCCATACTAAGCATCAAGCTTGACGGTAGAATCCATAGGAGTATTAACTAGACGAGCTCTAAGGAAGCTTGTGTCAAAAAGAAGGTTAAAGACATACTTGCGCTGGGATAAAGCGATGTTGCGAGAAGAACGAGCGATCTCAATCCCAAGAAAGTAACGAAGTAAGCCCAAGTCGTTGATATGAAATTTTTGAGCCAAATACTATTTCAAAGTAGCAACACCAGCCGAGTCATCACCAAAAATAATAATATCGTTAACATAAACAATCAATAGTACCAGTCGAAGAATGATGAACAAATACTGAGTGATGGGATGAGGAACGTCGAAAATCATACTCAAGAACAACATAACTGAAGCGATCAAACCAGGCACGAGAAAATTGCTTCAGACCATAGAGAGCCTTACGTAAGCGACAAAACAAAATTCTCACTGTCAATCACAACATTGCTGGGTGGTTAAGTCATATAGACTTCTTCCTGTAAATCACCATGAAGAAATGCGTTCTTAATATCAAGTTGGTATAAAGGTCAAGAACGACTAACAGCAACAGAGAAGAGAATGCGAACAAAATTAAGGCGAACCACCAGTGAAAATGTTTTCAAATAATTTACTCCATAGGTTTGAGTGTAGCCTTTGGCCACAAGGCGAGGCTTAAGACGTTCATTAAATCCATTAGGAAGATACTTGATAGCATATATTCAACAACAACCAACAATTTGTTTGCTGGTAGGAAGGGGAATAAGCTCTCAAGTGTGATTATGATAAAGGGCACTCATTTTCTCATCCATAGCTTGCTTCCAACCAGATACTGACAAAACCTGCTTATGAGAAGCGGGAAGAGAAACGGCAGACGAGATAGTAGCAAAGGAAAGAAAGGAAGAAGAGATACGAGTATAGGAAACATACTGAGCAATAAGGTGTTGAGTACAAGTACGTTAACCTCGACGTAATGCAATAGGTAAGTCATCATCATGAGAGGAAGGGAACAAAGTAGAAGCCTTTGACGGAGAAGATGCCAAGGTAGGACCAAAAGAAACAATAGGTCGATTAAGAGATAAAGTAGGAAACTCTCCCTCACGGCAAGAAACAAGGTCAGAGGATAACTCTTGACCAGAAGAGGAAAAAAGAGTAAACTCAAAGAATGTGACATCAACATTGAAAAAGTAGCTACGAGACTCAAGATGATAATACCTATACCCTTTTTGAGTTCTAGACTAACCGAAAAACGAGGCAAAAGTTTGTCAAGGCCAGGATCGAGTATATGATCAAAAGCAACACAACCAAGGACTCAAGGAGTAACAGAGAAATGAGATGAAGCAGCATGGTATAAGTGGGAGAAGGGAGACTTTTGAAGAAGGACAACGGAAGGCATACGATTTATCAAATGACACGCAGTAAAAACAGCATCACCCAAAAAATGTTTCGGGACATGTATGTGGAATAACAAGGTACGAGCAACATCTAGTAAATGACGATACTTATGTTCAACAAAACCATTTTGTTGAGATGTATGAGCACAACTAGTTTGATGAATAATATCACGATCATCACAAAAAAAAGTAACAGCAGGTTGCATATATTCTAAAGTATTATCAGATTGAAAAACCTTAATACGTCGAACAAATTGTTTAAAAATTTCATTATAAAACTTAGCAAGGTAACTCAAATATATTTTTTAGTAGAATAAGCCTAGTCATACGCGAAAAAACATCGATAAAAATAACAAAATATGAATATCTATTAATAGTAAGAGTTTGAGCAGGACCCCAAATGTTCACGTGGGCTACGGCAAAAGACTCGGGTATGCGACTATAACTACTACGAGGAAATGAACTACGTTAATGCTTTCCGAACTGTCAAGCGTCACATTCTAAACTAGACATGAAGGTAAAGACGGAATAGCTAACTTCAATTTATCGAATGAGAGATGACTAAGGCGAAGATGCCACTAAAGTGGAGAGATAGAAGCACTCAATGCAGATGTTGGGGAACAAGACAGTGGTACAATATCCAAGTAGTATAGGCCATCTTTCTCATGTCCCGAACCAATCATCTTCTTAGTCTGAAGGTCTTAAAACACATAAGGAGAAAAAGTTACAAAATAATTCAAGGTTTTAGTCAATTGACTAACAGATAGCAAATTAAAAGGGAAATTGGGAACAAAAAGACTCAAAGATAAAGACAAAGATGGGGTGATGAAGTACACCATGCCCATTAACTGGATGAGACGAGCCATTAGATAAAACAATATGATGATAAGTGCGAATCGAATTAGAAAACAAGGGGGAATTATCAGACTTATGAGAAGTGGCACCAAAATCTATAACCCAGGTGGGAGAAGAAACAGCAGCATTTGCAATGGGTACCTGAGTTTGCTAAAGTAGAAGTGGAATGATAAGCAATGCGTAAAATCTGAACTAACTCACTAAGTTGGGTGGTGAGTGTGTCATGAGAACCAAATGAAAATGCGTTGAACTGCTGGATAATATAGGTGGCAGATACAAGAGACCCGTCAGTGACATGATGTGCATAATTGGGCTTACCATATTTTTTTCAACAGTGTGATTCTATATGATTAGTGCCATCACAATGATCACATTTTCGATCACTCCGATTACCAGATTGACCAGCTTCACGTGAGCCACCCCAAGAGAATCGACTACGACGACCACTATGATTGTTACTACGACCGCCACCAGTGGAGACTGAAGCAGAAGCTTCGAAAATAGGAAGAGATCGCGGAGCAGTAGACGAGTGACTCAAGGATATGATCGCAACAGCCGAGAGTATACAATAGCAGCTGTAGGTAAAGTCTCACTGGCAAAGATTTGATCTTTGAATCCCCACAAGTCAAAGTCCAAACTAGAAAGAAGAGATGCCACTATAAAGTCCTCCCAATGGCGTTGCTGTTGCACTAAATCTGTAGTGAGAGGGCGATTATATAATAGTTGATCCTACTAACTCTTTAGATTGCTATAATATTCAGTTAAAGGCTTGCCAGATTGCTTAGTATTGAAAATTTGTTCATACAGTTCATAGACACGAGAAACATTACTCTGGGTAGAGGAGTCAGCAAGAGAATTCCAAATTTTTTTGGACATATCACAAAACTCAACAGCAGTGGCAATATGGGGTTCCAAATTATGCCATAACCAACTTATAACGACCAAATCTGTACTTTCCCAGTCCACAAGTCTAGAATCACCGACTGTCGAGGAAAGATTAGTAATATAGTTCAATCTGTCGCTTCCCTTTAAGAAAAAACCTTAAATGCATAAGCCCAAGCCAAATAATTTAGTCCATTCAGACGCTTAGAGGTAACACGATGGGGTAGATCATCATCTTTGAGATCAAAGGATTTTGTTTCAAACATGGCTACTGTAACTTTTTGTGAAGTTCAGCAAACGGGAACCAAATAGAAACGGGCACCAATGCTGAAGTGAAGGAATACGAACCAGATCGAAACAAACCAGAGAGGCAAGCTGCGAACACGAACCAGATCAAAGACAAACCAGAGAGGAAAGTCGCAAACTACAAACCAGATTTGGTTCGAAAAGGCCACAAACACGAACCAAATCGCAAGGAGAAGAGACAAAAGCGCGAACCCAATCGCAAGGAGAAGAGCAGATCTGTTGCGAAGAGATCAAAATCGCAAATCAAATTCGCAAGAAGAAGTGACCAAAGCACAAATCAAAATCGCGACCCAGATCTTCAAATGCAAACCAAAATTGGGATTGGAAGTTGCCGCCGATTGATGAGAAACACAAAAATACCACTGAGATCGAGGAATACCACCAAATCTCTAACCAAAACAAGGGTTTTCGGCACCTATAGAGTAGATCTGGATGAGTGAAACACATGGATAGTGGCGTCAGTGGCAGATCTGAAGCTAGGGTTTTCAAAAATTGCGAGAAGATTCAATGACTAAAAGAACATATCAGTCAACATAAAAAAAATCTCCAAAAATCTCCACAATTACCAGAAGCCAGAGAAAAAGTCAGTCATGGAGTCGCCGACCATAGTTGTCCGTACAATCAGTGCCGTCACGCAGACGTCATCGTACAGCAGATGACATTAGCATGCCGTTTCTTCCTCACGGTACGTTTCAAACTAATTAGAACTGAGATGGATCTTTACTTTGATACCAAGTGTGAAGGCAGTAACTTTAGAGTTTTAGAGAAAGTAAGGGAGAATACGAGGAGAAGATATTAGGGTTTCAGGAACATAATCAGTCTCCTCTCCTTAACATGTATTTATATTAAATGAATAGACGATGTAATGACATAAATACCCTTAATACAAAAAAAGACTCTAACAAGCTCCTTATATGGTGTTTGGTTGGACGGCTAGGTCATGGTAGCATCAACACTCCGACATCTTCCTCTCCCAAGGATTGGGTGAGCTGCTGGTGGTGTGTGCCTACATGGGTGAAGGTAATAATACATGGTGGTGAGGATTTCTTCATTTCGTTTTTCCATTGAAGAAAAAGACATTTTGTATTCTTGACGACGAGTAGGTTTTCAGGGGTCACCGGCTATCTTTGGACTGAGGCACAAGAAGTGTTGGGTGAGGGTGCTGTCTTTGCTGCCTCACTTGTGATGTGGGATAAAAGGGTTGAAGAGCATGATGAAAAGGTGCTTTTTATTTTTCCTTTTTCGCTGTGTGGACAATGGCTTCTGGTAGGTGTTCTCCGGAGCATATGGGTTAGGAGATGATGGGGTGAGGGAGAAGTTGGGATATGAGTTGGGTGCGGTTGCCTTTAGATGGAATACTTCCTAGCACGAGTGGGGACTTCAACGTTGTTAGGTTCACACATGAGATATTGGGTATAAATCTATTCCTAGATCCATGAGGTCTTTCTCTTTCTTTATCGATAGGTTGCAATAACGATTTTAAATAGCGGTAGTGGTCACCATAACGGTAACGCCGAAATTGCTTGAGGCAGTTCTGGTGGACCTCTCTCTTTTTAGGGTAGTTTTACTTAGTGTCACGTAGCTGGTAGATCTCTTTCTCTGGGGTAGTGTTACTTGGTGTATGTTGAAATAGAAATTTTTAATATTTTAAATGGACCAAATTTGGACCTTAGTG
>JAOTRH010000027.1:13147970-13175102 GCA_034768845.1 Heliamphora exappendiculata
CATTTTGGGGGGGCCCCCCCCCCCCCCCCCCCCCCCCAAAATCAAATATTTTAAATGGGTTCTCCAAAAATAATGATAATAATAAATTAATTACCATATCTAAGTTTGCACCTGTATAATTGGTACTGCCAAGCCCTCTCTCTTTTCCCTCATTCCTATTAGTGGGGGTGTTCCAAACACCACCTCATGTGTGGTAGCAGTTATTAAAATAATAATAAAAAATATATACTTATATATGGAGTGGAGACAAACTTAGGAGAAGAGACAAGGAAATCATTCAGTGAGCAAAAGAAAAATCAAAGAAATAAAGGAGAGGCAATCAGGAGACTAGGGATTATTTATGCAATCAGGAACACAGCAAATCTTCGGAGCAAGGAAAAGTGAGATTTGAAGAGGGTAATTGAGTAAATAATTCTTGTCTCTCTCCTTGTCCCATTATCACCCTTCTCTATCTTTTCTAAACCATTTTTGGGAACAAAAAAGAATAATTTTTTATTTAGAACTTGTTTCGACCGTGACAAAAACCGTTGAATGGTTCATTAAAAAATATGTTTACATAAATCTAGTCATTGTCGGCTTCAAATTTTATCGTCGTTGATGGCTTTAAATTTAATCTAGTTGTTGTCGGCATTAAGTTTAGCTCTCGTTGGCTTAAATACAAATTTAGCCTCGATTAGTTTTAAATTTAGCTTTCGTCAAATAATTGAAATAAATAAAAAAAGTTTTGCGGCTTTAAATCTACAATTCCCGTGGCTAAGAAATGGCAATTTTAATACTCTCTTTGGACCAATTACTGAACACCCAATTCTTGATCATTAAAGGGCTTAAAATGAGTCTGGTCACCATTATCCGAAGTCATTCCATGGTTACATAAAAAAATATTTAATTTCAAATAAAAAATTGAACTACGTTTAGCTTGATTCCATGACAGTCTCGTGCCCGATTGGATACGTAGGCAATCATTAGGGATACAAGCACAATTTAAATGAATAAAATTTCCACTCAATTAAATTTATAAAATAAAATTCAATTTAAAATAAAATATTGAACTACGTTTTGACTTGATTCCAAGATGGTCTTGTGCCCGATTAGATACATAGGCAAGTCCTATGAAGTACGGATACGGATACGGGATACGGATATGAAACGATACAGATACGGCAATACGGAAAAATTGAAAAAAATAGGATACGGATACGGTTAGGATACGTTTGTAAATTTTATATATATTAATATATATTTACATTTAGTATTATATTATTTATAAAATCAAGTTAAATGCAAGAATGAATTCATATAGATTGACAATAAAATCAAAATATTAATCACATTTTCCTTTTAAACATCCAAGATCCAACACATGACAAAAACAAGTTCAGTTTAAAACATAACTGTAATTATATTAATTGAAGTATTTATAATTTTAGCAATCAACAATGAGCAATTGAAACAATTGAACAACAATTTCATACATCATCAATTAGCAATTATAGTAACAATTTTAATTTTATTTATAATTTTAGTTAACACTACACAGTACAATGCACAACAATTATTGTTACTGTAGCACAGCACAGTGCACAACACTGTAGATTTAAAAATTTTATTTTAAAAGGCTAAAGCCTTTCAGTGCTTTCACGCACGACTCGATGACGCAAAGCTCAAAAGAACGAGATTGAGAGAGAGAAAGAGATGAGAACGGGAGGACGCGACGACGGCAAGTCGAGAAGAACACAGAAGGATGAGAAGTCGAGAAGAACACGAAGGATGAGAAGTCGACTGACCGGTAAAGTTTCAATCAACTGTCGGTTGGGCTAGGGCACGATCGAACACAGCTTCAATGTTGACTACTAGGGTTGGATCGAACACTGCTAGGGTTTCTTCGCCGGCGCCGCTCGACTATTTTGGTATTCCTCTTCTCTGTTTTTGCAATTTTAGCTTTTATGATTGTAAAGTTAAAACGCTGATATCTGCCTTTGGTTTTGGTCTTTTGAGATTCTTTTTTTTTTCTTTCCTCCGGACGTATCCCGAACGTATCCATATGTATCCTATCATATGCCAAACGTATCCGAGACGTATCCAAAACTGAAAAATTAAAAAATGATTTCTGGATACTTTCCAACCGTATCCCGGCGTATCGGGTGCGAATCGGTATCTGATACGTATTCGATACGTGTACGGCATCGTTTTTAAAATATTCGTGCTTCATCAAATTTTTACTTAATTAAAATAATCAAAATAAAACTCAATTCAAAATAAAATATGGAACTACACTTGACTTGATTCTTAGGTGGCCCGTGCTCAATTGGATAAATAAGCAACCCTCAGGGGTACAGTTACAATTTAAGTGAATCTCAAAATTTCACTCAATTAAATTTATAAAATAAAATCCAATTTAAAATAAAATATGGAACTACGTTTGATTTGATTCCAATGCAGTTTCGTACCCAATTAGATATGTAGGCAACTTTCATGAGTACAATCACAATATAACTGAATCTCAAAGTTTTACTCAATTAAATTTTCAAAATAAAATCCAATTCAAAATAAAATATGGAACCATGCCGGACTTGATTCCAAGGCAGATGTGTATAGAAGGGTATCCAATTTAAAATAAAATATGAATCTAGTTCTTCTGGCAGATGTGTATGGAAGGGTATCTGTAAAATGTGTGATGGGTTTTAGAAGTATATCTTTTTTGAGGTAGATAGTGGGGATCAAGGTAGTTTTTGGTGCGTTGATGCGGCCCCAATTATGACGTTTCTTGATATTTTTGCTTCACGTTTTAGATTATACTCGGAAAGACTCTTATATATGCTTTTATGGGACATTGGGCTGAGTAAGGATGTGCAGTATTGGGAGTTGGCCTAGTATTGTCTGTTCTTACTCTTTTGGAT
Source organism: Heliamphora exappendiculata (assembly GCA_034768845.1). NCBI lineage: Eukaryota > Viridiplantae > Streptophyta > Magnoliopsida > Ericales > Sarraceniaceae > Heliamphora > Heliamphora exappendiculata. Next base: position 13,150,868 of record JAOTRH010000027.1, read on the forward strand.
GACTATAGGGGCGGTGGTGGTGGGATGGATCTAGTTAGGTGGAAGGGTGATCGTTGCAAGGTATTTATGATAAAATCTTTCTATAGTTACAGGGGTCGAAGAGTTGTTTCCTCTTGGAAGAGTGCTTGGAAGGTGGGAACACCTTCAAAGATGACTTTCTTTGATTGGTGTGTTGTACAAGGGAAGATCCTCACTCTTGATAATTTTATTCGGAGGGTTTTGTGTTTACTAATTGTTGTTGTTTGTGTAAGAAGGAAAGGGGATTTGTTACTTATCTGTGTGTGCATTGTGGATTTTCAACGGAATTGTGGGGGATTGTGTTGTTCCTTTATGGGGTGAATTGGGTTTTTGAGAAGAGAGGTAGCTGGTGTTCTAGGAGTTGGAGGGTTTAGTGGTTGGCTCCACTGTTTGTGATGTCATTAATTTGGATGGAACAAAATAGATGATCTTTTGATGGGATCGAGACTCTGTTGTATAAATAGATAGAAAGATGGTGCTCTCAGTGATCTGTAGTTGGCTATATGAAAGAAGAGCACAATCTATTTTTGATTGTGTTGACTCCTTTTTTGTAAAGGTTCTATGTTGAGCCTTTACGAAAATGTTATTTGTAGGAGAGTTTGTATACCGGTGTCATACCCTTAATTCCTTTTTTAAAATCTTATTTACTTGTAGAAAAAAACTAATGAACTTATAAACTAGAGAGCTACCCAATTTCTAGGCATGGCTACATGTTCATAAATCTTATTTTTTAGGAATTATTACGTGTTCGTAAACTTTTTTGTGGCCAAATAATTGTCCTAAACCTTTAGCATGTGCTAAAAAGAAAAAAAGAAGTAAAGAGAAAGAAAGAATGTAAAGTTTTCAAGGCTAAATTCATAACAGCTCATTGAGGGCCTGGGGCTTTCTCCTGTATCCTGAATTTAAGTATCAGCACACTGCAACCTTGCTCTTTTTGCAGTCCTAATAATTGGACGTTTAACTGGTTTGAATAGTTGGAGGCGCTTACCAATTGTATTGAGGTAGAAGGGATGGCCATGTTAAAAATATTCCAAATATTTGTGTTCGGACATCCCTAAGGTTTTGACTTTTGTTACCATAAAACACTGATACCTTTTCAATTTACATTTTGGAATGCCCATTCCATAAGATGATACATTTTCGTTACAAATATGTGAATTGAGCGAATCCAATATGATCTTACATCTCTTCATGCATATGTGATTAAAATTTTCCTTAGAAAAAAGATCAAACATAATAAACAAATAGACAGTGGGGATTTGGCTAGACAATGTAAATATATATGATCCCAAGGGTTGTTTTACATGTTCATTTGAAGAAGTGTAAAACATTTCCGTTCATTGTATTGACTGTCTCCACCCATATAAGGTTGCACATCACATTGTGATGGAATTGCAACTTGAACTCAAACATTGGACAAAGGAAGCAGCTCTTTACCACCCAAATCTTGGGCGAGTGTGGTTCATTGTTAATAGTTTACATGTTGCTTTATTCTATTGCTTGTGTGTAGAAATGACATGACTTGTGGCTTCTGATATGTTGTACCTGTTAATTTTTCTAAACATTTGGCATGTTCTTCTAATTAAAATTGGGGATTATTACTCAAAATTGCTGTAAAGTTGCTTAGATTATGGTTTATTATATTTGATATTGATTTAGGTACTTATTTTGATTTTTATTGCTGTCTTTATCATTATGTGGTGCTCTATTTTTAGCTCTAATCAAAATATAACTTGTTAATTTCGATACAGTTCTGATATAGGAGGGGATGGAGAGGCTTTACTTGGACAGAATGGTGTATGCATGCCAAAGGGGAGATATTTTCCCAAGTGAGTGTCTATCATCGTTTTTTTCCCTTCATAATTTTGTATGCACCTTCAGTTGCTTATTGGAAATGATCTTATTTTGTATTTTTATATTTCTTTTGCTATATGTCAGCATTCATCTACACAATCTTCTCCCATTAGAATTTAATTATTTGAATATTGTTGAGATTCTGATCATTTGTGGTGCTTGTCTATCTGGTTTTGTTACCCCAACCATGTCCAATTTTGTACCCATTGTAATGTAGAGTTTGCCGAGTTCAATGAGGCATCTCTATTTTCTTCTCCTTTATTGTGACTGTGTGAGATTTTGGGGAACAATGTAAGTTTTACTTCTAAGTTGTGCTTATTTTACCCTTTTTAAAAAAATTATTTTCACAACATAAACAGCCCATATTGTTCTAGTCACTTGGATTACGTGGTGTAGGCATCCCTTAGGGATGACTTTTAACTAACTTGAGAAAAGATCTTTTTGCTAATTAGCTGTGCTACAGGATGGGGAAACAAGCATGATGGTTATATTTTGTTAATATGCGTCAAATGCACATGATGCACATGTAAGTGGTATTGATCTTTGGTTTAAAATTATTTAAATGAAAAAGCTTATAGAAATGAGATCTTTCAACTTTTTCACCTCTTCCAAACTATCAAAACGAGATTCACTTTATGAGTTGTTGTGAACAATGACTAAGCTAAAGGCTAAAGAGTTAAAGTTGCGGCAAGAATGGCAGATAGGCTAGAGGACTAATTTGGTATATATGTTGCTACAAATTGTGCAAGTTTTTGTCTATGCGCAAGTTCTTTATTATAGTTGAGTAGAGGATATGAGGATCCCACCTTTTGATGTTGAAAGCATCCTAAAATTTGTGAAGATATAAAAGAATGAAGGTTGGAGACAGTAACGTCTGAGTAAAGTTTGTTCTTGTTTAAAAAAAAAAAAAGTTTACTTGGCATCTTTACGTTTGTAACAAATGGTGATGGAAATATTAATTTTCTTATTAATTACAATTTTTAAAATTAAATAGAAATATTTTTTTGGCAAGGAACCTTAAAGAAAAAAAAATTTGAATAAATAAATCTTTGAACCAAAATGAGAGGATGGAGATGCACACACATGAAGAATCCTAAACTTCAGTTTCTTCTCTAGTGATCCCCTCCATTTTGATGGCATCAGTGAGATTTTTTTTTTGGGTTCAATTGATGGAAAACTGTGGGGAAAATTAAATTTGGTTAAAGGTTGGTTTCTTCCTTTTTCTTCCTTCCATCTTCTTCAACTTTGTGAACTAGTCATGTTTGGAGCTATCTGGTGCTTGTACTTGAGGTCATGTTAAGTATGTCCTTTAGTGAATGAGGCGATGAGATTGTCTGGAGGCGAAAATTAGGGATTGTGTTGTTGAAATACTGATGAATTTTTTAGATGCTCCCCAAGTCGATGAGAAATGTTATAGTGCTGCGATTTGAGGCATGGTTTGGATTATTCCGGTATAGTAAGGGCTAGAGGATGCGTGAGATCAGGTATCTCACAAGTCATATTTTGTGGCATATCGAGATATGTATCTAACCCATGTCCCATGCTATAAGTCGGTCCCACCAGGACAACAATGTACTTCCACACGCTATAACTATGATTCTCAACAGCTTTTACTTGAGATTCTCAACAATTTTTCTCTTTGGGCAGCTCCTACTCTAGTTGTAGTCCTTCCTGTGACTCAAGTTTAGGATTTGTGCAAAAGACCTAGGTCTGATGGAATGCATGAGATCGAGTCCATGATACTGTCCCATATTGGAATTGTCCAGACCATGTCTGATACCAATATGCCTTAGATTGGTCCCACCACAACTCTGGAGGTGTTTGGAAATGCTACTGTTAGTAACTGTAAGCTTCTTGCTACTAATTTTAGTTATAAGCTACAAATTTTTCCAAACATGCACAACTTCTGGTACAACTTATAATTTTTTTTTTTATTTCAATTACAAGCTACATTATTTACCAAACACTCATAACTTTTGTTGCAAGCTACAATCTATAAGCTACTAGCAGCCAGCACCTTTTCCAAACATCACCTATGGAAAAACAATCCTACTAAAATCTTTTTGAAAGGAGCATGGATAGAAATATTGTCCTCCAAAATATATGTTTTGGACGCTATTGTGGTATGAGGAGAAATGGATCATCTAGCTTAGATATCTTTTGTTTTTTACTTTGTCTTTTGAAGGATGCATATTATCAGGAGGGGACATGTAAAAGTGGTTATTATCATTCTTGCTGACGGGTGAGATGGATTTATAGTCTACACAAATATTTCCTGTACTTTTTGTTCCAACTAGATCCAGGATTGGACTGACTGCTGAAGAATCTTGCAATGGAGTCTATCCAAAACCGCAACCAAAGTAATTGCTAGATTGAAAATGGCACTTCGCAGCTTTTTTGACACTTAATAAGTATTTGCAATGGGATAAAGCATGAATGGGGTCCCAAAATATCAATTTGCAAAGTGAGAATGGGAGGTGGAGTGGCCTTTGTGAAAGTACCTAGGGTCCTAGAGAGAGAGGGAGCACATCCCGAAAGAGTACATACAAACCTATTTATGTATGTATGTACCTTTTAAGTTCAAAACTCCCATGCCATGGTTATTTGGTAATATTAACTATGTCCATCATAAATATATTGGAACTATAACGTGCTTTTTACTTCGCGTAATTAGAAAATAAACAAAAAGGATAGGCAAAATAACGATCACAACATGATATAATGTTCCAGTGGTAGAAGCTATGGTAGTCTCGTGGCTGCTGGTTCAAGTGTCGGGGATTATGGTTTTGACTCCTCTGCACAAATTCTTTCAGAGGGTATGCTTTGGTATATCTTGTTTCCAGCTTTACTCTTGGAAAATGCGTAAGTCAGTGACAAGCTAGAAGTAGAATCCATTTGGCACCTGTAGACCCCCAAAAATGGATTTCACCCTCACTTTGCGAAAAATTTAGCTAAGATGTGGTTGTCCACCTAGGTGGACAAATTGGGTTTCTTAGATTGTCAAATGGCTACATGGTATTAGGATAGGGTACTGTTTTATGAATCACAGGATGATATCAAGTGGAGAAGGTTAATGTCAATGAGAGAAGTCATTTTGGTTGGGAAGTTCCAAACATTCATGACTAGTTTGAATTTCCAAGTGGCTCAACTACCTACTTCTTAGTTAGGCCTACCTCTCTGGTCTTCTAATAAGTGCACAACAGTTTGGGACAATGTGTCCAGTACTTTGAAAGGAGATTGGCGGGTTGGAGGTGGGTTGGAGAGGCCCATCTTTTTAGGGGGAAAGCTTACTCTTGCTATAAGTACACTATCTAGCAGCCTTCCCACTTATTTTCTCAGTCTTACTTATTCTAGCTAAGTTGGCTAAGAGGTTGGAACAGTTGAAACCTTTTTTCCTGTAGCTTAAAAGCTGGGTTTTTTTTTTTGTTTTTTGAGCCCAAAAAAACACGCACAAAAAAAAAACTGTGGGGTCGTTTGCCGTTGGCTTTGCCTTTTAAGCTGGACAGAAGAAATAAATCCAAACATTGATACTTTAAAAACCATAGAAAAAGCCAACTTGAAAGTTTGGTTGCTAAACATCTTTATCTTTTTTGCAGTTTGCTTTTTCTTCAAAATGCAAAGAAAGTAGCTTTTAAGCTGAAGTAATTGGGGACGTCTTATGTGACGGTTGGGCTAGTTCAAGCTCATATTGTTAAATGCAATGGGATATGTAGAACAATGATGCAAAGTGGCTTCAGAATTCTGCACTTGAGCACTTATAACATGCGTTAGTTTGGAAGTGGTTGTAGTGGTAAATAATGGAGGCTGGAAGCCTTTGGAGGAGAGCAATTGAGCATGAAGTACAGGTCGGAAGTGGGTTAATGAACATCTAGAGAGGTTCACAATACACATGCTACGGGCCTTTGGAAAGCAGTCAGGAGTTGATGGGTTGATGTGGTTCAGAATATCTATGTTGTGGTTGGGAGTGGTCATAGTGTGAGATTTTGAAACGAGGTGTGGTTTAGCCGAGTTTTGTTATCCAGCATATATGCACTCTATGTTGTTGCAGTCAACAAAGATCCCTATGGTGTCAGACTGCTTGTGCTTATCTGATAGGAAGTTTTTTTTTTTTTTAAAGCAGGTGGGAGTGGCTTGGAGCATTCTTTTGTTAGAGTTTTTCTAGGATTGGGAATGAGAAGTGGTCAATATTTTTTGAAGCTTTAGTTTTAGGGATGAATGCGAACAGGATTGATTAAGTCTGATGGAAAGTAAAATGGAGATAAGTTCACTGCACTTTTTCATTTCTTTTTTCATGTGATAGAGGGTTGGCACATTCTCTTCGAAGCCCATTTGAAAAGGGGGGTTCACTTAGTAACTCTTTATTTTTTTTGAGCGGCTTGTCACAGCCTTGGGTTTTTCAAGCCTACCGTACGACACTTAGACGCTCACGACCGACTCCTTGTGTGCACTAAGTAAGCCTATTGCTTAAGAACTCTGAAAGATTGAAAGAGATGGGCACACTTGACTTTGGAAGAATGGAAAGCTTTACATAGAGAGAAAACTACAACTTGAGACACTTGATGAGTGATGAGTGTGTTAAGTGCCTTGGCTAAATGAGGCCTCTTCCTTATATAGGCACCTTTAAGTACAATGGACGGCTAGCATCTTTTCAAATGTTGATGATCTAGCGGCTTGGAAAGTTCTAGAACCTATTCTAGAAGTTTCCCACCTCCATACTAGAGTACTCTATTATGTTCTAGAATAATCTATACAATCTCTACATATTTACAATGCTAGGTATTCCTAGAGTTCTCTAGGCTTCTCTAGAATGTTCAGGACCTCTCCAGAATTCTCTAAGTACTTGAAGATTGTTCTGCACTCTAGATCCTTCCAGGATGGTCTAGTCTCTTCCGCGAGCCTCCTTTGTCAGGTTCTAGCCTTTCCGTGCTTGAAAGCTAGCAGTCAGTGGCAGGCTGCTTTGGATGTGATCATGAGTGCTGATAATATTAGGTAGTAAAGGCTTCTTTTTACCTAACTGGTGCTGTTTGTGAAATCGAGCAGAGGAGTTTGTGGCTCATTTGTTGATACATTGTGAAACAGCTCTATGGATTATGTTGTTTGGTGTGAGTTGGTGATGCCCGCTTCTGTGTTGGGATTATGGGTGTCATGCGAGGAGGGCAAGGATGGCTTGGGGAATGGCTCTCCTCTGCCTCATGTGGTGACTTTGGAGGGAAGAACTCAGAGGATTTTCGAAGATGCATAGATTGCCATACATGGGCTTAGGATAAAATTACTGCAATCTAATCATTTTTTATTGGAGTTCTTTGAGTCATCCTTTTGATCGGTGGATTTTGTATGTTAGTTTACATTTGGAATGGGTTTATAGTTTTTTGTTTTTGCTTGTAATTTTCTTCATTTTATCTTTCTTGATTTATAGGGGTATGCCCAGCTGGTGTCATTTTAATTCAATTTTAACGTTAGAGTAAAAAACTATGCTCAAGAGTTAGATATTACTAAATTTTCAAATGTAACATTGGAAATTACAATTCATATTTTAAGATGAATGACTTTTTTAACTTTCACTGTTGCAAGTTGTTTTTGTAAATTATAATATCTAGTACTTGATTGTTACAATGTTAATATGGTCTATGCTTCTGAAATCTAAATATTGGAACTATAGATTCTGACAGCTTGTTGAAATTTGTCATTGATGAAGGCTGGTGTGTTTTTATACAAGAAAAGTTTCTGCAACTTCTACAATGTGTTGCGCTGGATTGGTTGTACTGATTTTTTTTTAATCGAGATTGCACTTTGTACAAATGTACAATGATCTTACCTTCGATTGAGGGGTTTTTGAAGGTGTGAGCTAGTGTTGTTAGAAAGGTTTGTGGTTTTATTGGTGGTTTTATCCCATGCTGGGATTCAAATGTTTTAACCTTGAATTCTCTTTATCCACATCCGCACACACATTCATTTGCACAATTGCACATGCATATAAAAGAAGTGGATTCTGTCTCATGGAAAATAGTTGTCTGTGATTGTATGATATTCTCTCGAAGAAATAATATAAATAAATTTTGTGTCGAATGTGGGTGGTGATAAAAATTATTTTGTGGATGGCAAATAGTTTTCAATTTCTTCTTCGGACCTTTGTTCACAGTATCTCTAATAATTCTTTGTTCTTTTATAAGTATACTTAATCAATGTCAAATATTGCAGTTTTGATGAGTCTTTTGAGGAAGTTGTATATCCAAAGGGTGATTCTGATGCTGTTACAATTTGTAAGCGAGATGTTGATTTATTACAGCCCGACACATTTGTCAATGATACGATCATCGACTTTTACATCAAGTACGTTAGTTTGTCCATATCTTATGTAATTTTTGCTTTTGTGGACTTGTTGATAAGCAAATATTTTACTTTTAATGATATTACTCTAATTTGCAAATATATAGGCACACATACACACACACATATACTTTGGCCTAAAGGAAAAGCAATGTCTGAATTTGGGACGTGGCAATTCCATTCTTTAGGTTAGAGTTCTAAAATATTCTTTTGGGCTCATATTACCTGTGTCCCTAGCAGGACTTGGACCTTAGACTTCACCTTTTTGGGTGGCACTGTGCCAGGTGATACCACTTGCGCTACAGAGCTGGTGCTGGCTGAACTGCCCTTTGCTCTTTGTTTTGCAATGTGAACTTATTCCTGATTTGTTCATTTGTTTCATTCTAACATGCTGTACTTAACATTTTAATTGGTGACAGATATCTGAAGAATGAAATGCAACCTGAGGAGAGGCACAGATTCCACTTTTTTAACAGTTTCTTTTTTCGGAAGCTGATTGACCTTGATAAGGACCCATCTAGTGCTTTTGAGAGCAGGGCTGCTTTTCAACGTGTTCGTAAATGGACAAGAAAAGTGAATTTGTTTGAAAAGGATTATGTCTTTATTCCTGTAAATTTTAAGTAAGGCATTAGCTGACCAAACCTTTCCTTCTCAAAAGGAAAATCTTTTCTTAAGATTGAGAACTTACAGACAATGTGTACTTGTTCTGTTTACAGCTATCACTGGAGTTTGATAGTAATATGTCATCCTGGTGAAGTCGCTAAGTTTCAAGGCAAGTTTATGCTAGAGCATTTCTCCTTGTGATTCAAGTGTGGTAAGTGGCTAACCCTTCTCATTGTTGCATGCATGTGATATTTCAGATGAAGACATGGAGAAGTCACTAAAAGTACCATGCATATTGCATATGGATTCTATCAATGGAACTCATACTGGTCTCAAAGATCTTGTTCAGAGGTATTCTTTTCATTTTGGAATTCATGAAGTGTGTTATTTGTCTATTTATTAGTAAAGATGTTGTGTTAAAAAAAGGCATCAAAAGGTGATGCAACCCATGTACAAGGGATAAACTATGTAACCTATACAAAACAAGAAGTTTTGTAAGATTATACGACAAAATGACCTCTAAGAAGTCCCCTATGCAAGGAGTCTAAATGCAAAAACTTGATCCTACCTAAGCAAAAACTAACGTGGTATACCAACTATTACATGAAAATGGAACTGTGGGCCTAAGAATAGTCTCTTCAACTCCTTGGAGTGTCCTCTTTTTGTGCCTCTTCTATACAAGCAACATCAATTAGGTGCTCTTGTTCTTGGAACTTCTCGGACCAATCTCCTCTCCATGTAACTTCGTTACACAATGTCCTGTCAGCCTGTGATGGATACACAATGCAACAATAGAGTGCTGTTTGGGAAAAAAGCTGTCAAACATGAATTGAACTCTGGCTTTAGATCATGCAAAGCTCGAATTTATTGAAGGAGAAAAGCGTGTTTCAAGATTCCATGTCTTCAAAATTTGATTGCTTAAGAACGAAGCTCCCCTTGAGGAGAATTGTCCAGATTGATTGTAAGAGTTCTGATCTTTCCTTGGAGGGCAGCTAGCTGAAGGCGATGGAGAGGGGACAAGATTTTTAGAGAACTTGCTGATTTCATTTTCCGGAGGTGGATTGGGTAGCAAGTAGGTTGGTAGAAGTCACCAATCTTCAACATGTCGGCGTTGTGGGTACTTGGAAGAATGGCTCCATGGTGGTGCTATGCCGACGTTGGGCCAGGAGTTTTCTGGAGATAACGGTCTTGGACTCTGCTAAGAGGTATACCTTTTGTATCCAGATTCTATGTTGGGCAATGGGTGGAGGGGCTTTGTGAGAGTGATGTTGGAGTCTGACCTCGGTGGCTCAAACATAGTATCGAAGGAGAAGAGGTCCTCTTTTGTTGGTCTTGGCTGAAGGGTCACTTGGTGGTGAATGGTAGTATGAAGAATGATTGCGATGTTGAGGTGGAGTTTGGCTCAACAACCATCATTGAAGATTTCTTTTGTCGTTGTTTGGTTGCAGTTTGGGTTGGGGACCAATCTCATACCGTCATCTTCTTCCTGTAAGGATTGAGTGTTTCGAAGGGGGCATTCTTCTTCTTTATGTTTCCCTTTAGGAAGGAGGTTGCTCTGGATGGGGAGGGGTTACTTGGTGGCTACTAGCTCTTCCTGGATTGGCGATCACATTTCGATTGTTTTTACAAGCCGGGTGAGAGCCTGCCAGAGAGCTGGTCAGGTTTATGTCACTGCTTGCACATCTTTGGATCTCTAGGGTTTTTAAGGCTATCAGAGCTTTATGGGATAGCTTCGTTGAGGTGGACGCGGATACGACAGGGAGGACATAAATATGAAAGAGACTATTTGATATGGCTTAGAAGTGCTAGGCATGGTTAGAAGTTTTCAGTCTGAGAAATGATATTGCTAGACACATGTAAGATTGGTATTGTTGTCACTTATTTCTCAAAAAATAAAACCAAAAGAGTGAGGGGGTTTAACAAAATGCTGTTACATTGAAAGCTCGTGTAATCTCTTGGTGATAAGCTCTTATAATTTTATTTCCCATTAATATGATAGCGGTCCAACTGATATAAAAATATGCATATGGTGCTGATCAAGCTGATTAGGGAAATGATCGACCACCATCATCTTCCATCTATTGCTAGCATCCTCGCCATTTGTCTTAGCTTCGCACTTATTCTTTCCCAAAATTGTGCTCATCTTCTTCTTGTACTTCTTATTTTGCTCCTTGTTATGATCCTTTATGTGTTAGTTCATTTCTCCATTTAATTTATAATTCGAACTTAGTTGTAATTTTCTTTTTTTTTTCTTTCGAATGCTCATTTATTTCTTATTTTTGTTTTTATTTTTATTTCTTGGAGGGGATTTGGTTGCACAGGTTTCACAGTGGAAATGTATTTAAATGTCCTTGTCAAATACTTTAGATTCTTCCTGTGTGTTTAAACCTTGCTTATTTTTCTTCATTTCTATGTCCAACTTTTTAACTTTTACAAAACTAGTTGGTTTTGGTGGTTAATCTTCACTATTCTATTTGAAAATATAGTTACCTATGGGAGGAGTGGAGAGAGAGGCAGGATGCTTCTGAAGACATGTCCTCAAAATTTTTAAATTTGAGATTTGTTTCACTCGAGGTATTGTGTCTACTCTCAGCTAATATGTAGCATCTGATTTCAAGTGCGAATTACAATAGCATCATTAATGAGCAGTTTCTAGTTCCGAGGATACTGAGTTAAATTCTTAAATATAGTCTATTTTTGGCATTTGTTTCATCTTTTATATTTTTCATAAACTATCATATGGGGAAAATGTTAGTTACCCAAAAACACATGCACACCATGGAAACGTTCTTACATCACAATATCTTATAATTTATATCTTCTACTAAGAACTTTTGAATGTTGAGGAAGGAAATTACCAAAATCGCATGATATGTATTGCAATTTAAAAAATGACATATTTATGAACCCAAGCTTTAAATACTATTATACCCGTAGAAACTCTTTCCTGCCTTTCTAGTGTTAGCCTAGCCACTCATATTGATCATAATGTCATGTGGATTTATATTTTCAGGACATGTGATCAACACTGAGTGAATTAATTGTCTTAACTGTTTTTATAATAGTTGTGTAGGACAGATTTTTGTGTCATTTTTCCCAATTTGAAAACATAGTTCCCATATAAATTATGGATAACAGAATATGATTTAGCCTTTTTCTTTCCAAATTACCCATGGCTCAGTCTTATTGGTAATAATGGAAATAAATTATTTGAGGGTATTATTCTTGACTCGTGTTATCTAATTGGTGATTTTGTTGCCGATTATGAGAAAAAGAAACTAGAGCCATTGGATTTGTTATGGATATTTGGAGGTGCTGGCTAGACTTGAACTTCTGTTGTCATCTCATGATGACCAAAAATAATTAATGGTAAAAGACAATCACTGTTATTTTTGCTTACTTTAGGCTGCTGATCTGAATTCCTATTTATTCACGATTCACAAGAATGGCGCAGCTTCTGTGCGGTGAAGACTAGGAAAAAACAATACCTTTTTCAATTTACACACTTTGGAAGTATGCTCATGAGATAAGTAAGCCGGTGGTGCTTGAATAGATAGCATCAGAATTTTCATTTGTATTGTAGGTGATAGGAGCCCTTTTCTTAGGATTTAAGGCTTTTGCTTTTAGATATGCATGTTTATAGTGGTGTTAATGAACGGTGCAAACTGTTATGCAAGAATGCAAATACGGATTGGGGTTAGGGGCAACTGCTTTGTGCAAATAATGCCAGAGGTTGGGTCCATACCAAGCCCTTTTGGCGCTTCAACTAATCCTGCTTTGAATGATGGCCTTCACTATTTTGTGATTTTTAGCAGGGATTCTGACGGAGGATGCTGATTTTTAGTCAAGTCTGTTTTAAGTAGAATGATTGGAGCCATTTGTGATGATTATATTAACTGGTATAATACAAATTAGAGATGTACATTTTCTCGATCTCTTCTTGGGTTTCCTATCTTAATGTTTTGGTTTTGATTTAGCAGAAAGGTGTTTTAGGCTTTTAGCAATGATTCAAAATGTATCCTTGCTGGGCCTTCTTTTTTATTTTGATTTCCTGAGTTCCTTGTGGTGGGTGATTACAATATCAGAGGTTGGAGAAGGCATCTTGATGAATGCATTTTAGAATTGGTGATGAGAATGAGGAGTCCTTTTCACTTCTATTTATTTATTTTAAATAACACAGACATGATGAAGATAGAAGTAAATAAAAATGTTCTGCTGTGTTTGGTTATCTCAACTTGGGTGAATGCATAATTGGCAAAAGTGGATTCATGGAGCTGGATGAAAAAATGCAATTAGACTCTTTTGTGTTGCAACTTAAGATTGAAGATTATTCTGAAGGACAATACGTTCAGTTGATAGTAGTATAGTTATGACTATTCAATTAACTCTCACTGGAATTTTCCAAATTAGTAAAGAAGGTGGTTCTAGCAATTGTAGCATTTTATTTCTAGATTCAACTTCTCATGGGAACACATTCATAAGCACGGATATGATTAAATTTTAAGTGAATACAAGATTTACAACAGAAACAAAAGAAAAGGAGTCGCAACAAGATATCTAGCCTCAAAAGAAATTAAGGACGAGAAATTTAATTAAGAGGTTGTAGGCTCTATGAAAATCATCTAGATGAAAGCCATAAGCATTTATTTGGTACGGAACACCAGAAACAAAATGACCAAATGGATACATTGCTTGAAGATACAATCTCCCTTTACCATTGGCCTTGCCTCTCTCTCTCTCTCTTTCTCTCACTCTCTGTTTGGGTCAGTACAAGGTTGTTCTTATGTTTTAATATCTGCTCTGTGCAGCTACCGCAGCAGCAAAATTCATTTGATTGTGGCCTTTTCTTACTCCACTATGTGGAACGCTTTTTGGAGGATGCTCCTGTTAACTTCAGTCCATTCAAAATAACAAAGTTCTCTGATTTTGTGAGTGGTTCATACTTTTTACTTAATTTCATCAGCTTCTTATCCTGTTTTAATACTTTGGGTTCAGTGCTTTGCTTTGAGTTATTCAATAAGTAGGAACCGGATGATTCCTAGTAATTATATTCTATGTCCACTACAGGCTATGTTACGAGGACTCGAGTATGGTATTGGGTGTGAGAACATGGCTAAGCATTAGGTTCATCTAATTCATAGTGTGAGAACATGGCTAAGCATTAGGTTCATCTAATTCATATTACATTTTTGCCTTCGCTAAAAGATCTAATGTCAAAACTAGAGGTTTTAAGGGCATTTTGGACATTAAAAAAGTTGTTTGCCTGACAATAACAAATACTTTTGCGTCTTACAATGGCGTTTTACAAGGGGGAAAACTATTGCATACTTTTCCAAATAGGAGAGTAGTATAATTTCTGATAGATTGGTACTAATGTACTATAGGGATGCTTTCTATATTTTCAATAAATCACTTTGAGTTGTAAGTGGAAATTTCCCAAGAACCTTCGATGAGTAACTTGTGTATACTGTATAGATTTCTGAAATCCTTACTTTGTGATGGTCTTAATTGGTCAACCCAGTGGGCATATTTTTTTTTTTCAAATTTTAGTGCTGAATTAGTTGTTGTCCCAAGGAAAAATCTTGGCAGCTGCCAGTAACTTGGCGTCAGGAGCTTGGGTTCAAGGTCAACTAATTTCTTAAGTCCACTGTTTAAAATTGGTCTGGATAACATATTTCTTTAGATTGTGTTAATGGCCAGTCAGCTATAGTGATTAGTATTTTATTTTTTAGAATTTTGTTACGTTAATGTATTTCCTAAGAACTAAATTTAATTATAGGGACCTTATAGCTTTTGATTTCCTTTTCTTTCATGTTCTGTGATCTGTAAATGACATGTCTTTTCCAGCTTAACGTGGACTGGTTTCCGGCTGCTGAGCCTTCTCTCAAGCGTGTTTATCTCCAGAGTCTTATCTGTAAAATCCTTGAAAGGGAAAATTCTCCAGCTGCTTGCACTGTCAATCCTTGTACCTCTATTCCTAACTGCCCCACCAGTAATAACGAGATCGAAACGGTTGTGGAGTTGATTTCAGAGAGATGCAGTCCTTCAAAGAGTTGTCGGGGGAATTTATCCAGTTCTCCAGCAGGTCAGGGGATTGAAATCACTCTATTACCGACAACTTCTCAATGTGCTGCTGATTCAGGCTTGGTTTTGAGGGAGTTTTTCGAGGCAGGAGCTACTGCTGGATCATTTCTTGATGGAGAATTTCAAACTTTTGACCAGGCAGCATCTTTTAGCCATTTTAAAGGTGCCATGTCACCAATGGAGGTATTACCCACGTCCTTGTCTTTAAATAATGTAATATTATGGTTAAAAGAGGCATGATTGTGATTGATGTTGATGTGGTCATAGCAACCCCACTCTTTGCAAGTTAATCCATGCTGTCGCCAATTAGAACTCCATTTGTGCTGGGATCATGCATGAAAATACAGTTTCTGTCAATAAATTTCACGACTTATTATAATTGTCGTCTGTTGAGATTTGTTTTAACAGCTTTCTTCCAAAATTGGAGGAATTTCAACTAAAGAAAGTAATATGTAGCATAGCATAGCATTTGCATATGTTGTTTTGTATTTTTATTATTAATAAAAATTTAATGGCAAAATATCCAAAATTTTAAGTAAATATAATTCTTTGAAACTCTTTCTTACGTCCATCAAGAAATCACCTGCATCCACTCGCAAAAAGGAAAACGTGTGTTACATTTGGATTCTTGGGATAAAATTCATTATATTCATCTTTGCACGGGAAAATATAGCATGGAAGATTTTTAAAAATGGACTTCCAAAGACTAGAGTGAAGATGGTTCTCAACAGTCACTTCCCATGACTCTTATGTGGATTTAAAACTGACTCTTCAACCGATAATTGTGTGATGATGTGTCAATTTACATTTAACTTTGTCAACTTGTTTGGCTTGTTTCACCTCCCAAATATAATATTCCTTTTGAGGCTATTTAAACTGTATTTTTAATTGACTTTAGAAAAAGGCTGCAAATTTTCTGAACATAGTAAAAGACTGTTACCCTTAGGAAACACTTTTTTTGTTTAAATTGTATTTTACTAAATAAAATCCTAATGCTTGCTGAAATTCTATACCTTTTGTGTCTGTTCAGCAGGAAGATGTAGAAGCTGGTGGGCAGTTTGCCTATTCAGAGTCAAACATAACTGTTTTTCAGCAAAGGGTTGAAATCACCCCTGCAGCTTGTGTTTTTCCTTACACATCCGGAGATTTTGGAGCAGAGACTTCCTGGAACCCGGGAATTCAGCAAGCTGAACGTGAAGATATTGATGCATCCCCAGAAGCATCACTCCGTGCCTCCTCCGATGCTTCCGATGATTCCTTAGAGGTCGAGGAAAATAACACAGTTGGAGATCTCGGTACAGAAGAGAAAATAGATCAACCGGGATCTCCATCCTTGGGAAACGTAGAGTGCACGACAGAAACCCTTGCCTCTTCTCCTAATAGGATACTCGATGTTGCTGATTCTCATTCCTCTGATCATCTCATGTCGTGTTTGAAGTGTCTGCCCGAATTGTCCCATCATGAGTGCGATGTGCAAGAAAACCGAGAGTCTACATGTGCCGATGCGTGTGTGGTTGGTGATACTTTAGCATCTGAGTCGAACGGGCAGCAGGTTTTAGAAAGCACTGACAATGATTTAGTGTCAGAATCCGATGGGCAGGGGGCTCAGAAGAGGATTGGCGATGATGATTTGCTGCTGGAATCAGATGAGCTGCAGCTTGCTAAAAGACAGCGTCTTGCGCCTCCCTCTGATGGGGAAGAACAACAGTAGAGGCTAGAGAAGCCTCTCAAAATATCTGCAATTGTAAATTGGGCAGTTAGATCTTTCTTTTTCCTGTGGTGGTCCTCTTTCTGCCTCTTCTGCCACTAAAAAAAGGATCAAGTTAGGTTATTGATTGCCAAATGTTGTGAATATTGTTATTGATTTTATACGGATAATGTTCATGAATTAAGCCTACGTTTAAGTTGGAGAATGATTGAGTATTTGAAAGCACAACTCCACTATGGGTTTTTAACCAAATATTTAAAAAAATAAGTTTTAACGCACAAGATTTATTAATAAAATTTTTACCGTGCGAGGTCTAGTTGTTTACAAAATAGATAAATTTATTTATTTTTTCAAATAAATATAAATTTTAAACAGATAAATTTATCTGTTTCGTGAAATAAGCACAATTTGTTAAACAGATAAATTTATCTGTTAACATTGACAAATGTTAAACAGATAAATTTATATATTTTTTTTAACATTAATAAACACTAGATAAATAAATTTCTTTGTTTAGTAAAATAAGCACAATTTGATAGATAAATTTATCTGTATGCTTATTTATACAAGACGGATAAATTTATTTGTGTGTTTTAAAAAGGCACAGTGTTCTTTATATAGATAAATTTATTTATATACTTGTTTATGCAAGATAAATAAATTTATTTGTGTTTTATACATGTTTTAAAAATACACAGATAAATTTATTTGTTCTAGGATTTAACTGGAGCTCGCGCCTTAAAATTAGTCTTCGCGTGTTAAAATTTTTTATGGTGGATGAAAGAAAACTGATATTACTTTAAGAATTTAAAATCATTTTTTTATTAATTATATGTAAACCTAATTTTCAAAACTATACTTGTCAGATTCCAGAAATTGCATCCTATAATGATTCTGTTTGGGAGCATTGACTTATTTATTAGCTTATTTAATTTTATTTATAGTAAATGTTTTAATTATTTGATTAAATATTTTTATTCTGTAAAATTCTTGTCGATTGGAAAGATAAAAATATTCTGTAAAATTCTTGTCTATTGAAAAGATAAAAATTTTAACTTAAACATAAAAAAATATAAAAAACAAATAATTTAATTTAAGTAAATAAGTTAGCTTCTACTCGTCTTTGATTTTAGTAAATTTTTGTCATCTTCCTAGTCAAAAGAGTTTATTTTTCCAAAAATTTTATTTTATCTTTTTGTCCCAAAAAAAAGTTTATTTTTTCATTTTTTGTCAAAAAACAGTTAAAATTTTCAATTACCCTCGTCAAGGTAAATTGAAAAAATTAAAAAATAATAATAATAAATAATAAAAAGACAACTAAGCCAAACAATAAATCATGGACCAAACCAAGCCTGCAAACTATAGGCAGCATGAAAACTACAAAAATAAATAATAAAAAATGAGCCGGAACATGAATCACGTCTTTCGTTGATTGCCAATGGCACTCTGGGCAATGAATTCTTCATTCATTCAACAACAATGATTTACAAACATATTCATGTTAGAACAATGTGCATTGCATAATTGCATGATGAAAGCTTCAAAAAACACAGCTTCATGCACTTCTGAATCACGGTTGATGCTACATAGACAGAACTAATCACAGAATCGACCATAGAAAATAATCTGAGTCGTCCATATACATGTAAGACCATAATGCATATAGAGCCCACATGCATATAAATGATTGAGATTATTTTTTGCGGCAAGTTCTGTAGTTAGATTCTGTGTACCTAGTTTTTCTTCCTATTTCACTGATCACTCCTCGAAGCATGAGGGACAGCTGGAATCTGATCATCTTTCTTATCGATGGCAACTGAATTTGAACCACTCCCATTTCGGGAGGCAGCCAGTTCCTTTGATTCTGCATTGGTCACCGATGGAGTCATTTCTTCCTCCTCAATAGGCAGCGTTCTTTTCGAACCCTCTAAAGCAACGCCAAGGACAATATTATCTTCCAAAGTAGGCCTAGACACCGATGGTGATGGAATAGACCTCTCACCATCTTGCTTAGCATGGGCATTGGTAGAAGGAATGTCAAGGGGTGGCTTGTCAAAAGGTGCTCCGCCAGAGGACTTGTCAACAGAATTCACCTTTTTTGCCCCCTCTGATGCATATTTGTTCAGTTGCTGCTGCTTTTCGGAGTCTTGGACTTGACCAAGAGGCTCAGCAATTGGAGTTGTGGGATCAGATATAGCCGTCACTGAAACCTTAGAGTTCAAGCTGGCATTCGAGCTTGTTGCCGATGCTACCTTATCGTCAATTTTGCTCTCGTCAATACTTGAAGTCGATCCGACCTTGACATTAGCCTTGGAATCTGGTATCGAGGTTGCTTCAACCTTGGCATCTTTCTCGTCATTTGTGCGCAGCACCGTACGAGTTGATGCCTTGGCTCTATCATCGCCATTGATTTTGGACAAGGGCTCAATCAAAAGCAATGGGCGGTTACCAGGTGATCTAGAACCGGTGAACATGGAATCAGAAAAGGGTAGATTATCAATGTCAGCCTCGCTATATATTTTCTGAACGGTGCGGATAGGCGTGGCAAGCCGAGCCCGATGATGACTGACAACTCTCAGAAGGTCCAATAATATTGCTTCCTGTTTCATCAAAAAGATCAATTGTCCTCAGAGTTTGCAAACAGCCACATTTTACAAAATACAGTGAAAAAAAACATGGGGAAAACAAAATGATTTTACATCCACAACACACTTATAGGTAGCAAAGTTAGACATGGAAGATTGTTTAGAAAACAATGAAGCCACCCACTGAGACTATCAAATAAAACAGTTAACAAGAATTTTTATATTAGTTTCTGTCTTTATTCTTCTTCCCCATTCAACACGACCATGAAAAATTGGTGAATCAGAGTAAAGTTTGTTTTACATGTTAGCCCAAGTTTCAAAACTGAAAAACCTATTAAACAGGGTATTTAAGCCTCTCTTCTTGAATTTTCACATTAAAAAGTCTTTCCATAATGAAACAAGGTCATGACCACATAAATGTGATTATAGAACATGTAAAATGCCTGGGTGTGAGACGTGTGCAACACTGGGCCAGGTTGAAACTATTTGACATGTTCCTACCAAGACTAACCTCTCAAATCTTCAACCCAAACAAAAGAACAGACGCGGCAATAGTGGTTTTGGGCCATTAAAGCTTCTAGAGATTTTGGGCTCCATTATTTGTTAAATACTGTAGAGGGGAACGAGTGATGGTCTTCTGGAAGCCTGTGGACATGGCAGTGCTCCTGGTCTGTTCAAATTTGATAGTTTAACTCTTATCCTCTGGGCCTATGCCCTTGGATATTTCGTGAGTTCTGATTTTGTACAAGATGGATGCCCCATACACTGATTGTATTGTTTCTTAATTACGATCACATTGCAGAAAAATAAATGCATTTCATACTTTCATGATAATTTTCAGATGTGAGCTGCATGAAATATCTGTCCAACATCGCCAAAATCCAATTGCAATAAACAACAATTACCTTGACACAGAGATACTCTTCAAAATGTGAGGTTTTCACAAAGCAAGACACCAGAATCTGTAATCAAATATCAGCATAATTAAAGACGGAACTAATTGGTCCAAAAGAAATCATCTATTTATGCAATTAATTGTTAACACAGCAACCATCCATTTATATAAAAATAATAATAATAACATCAACGCAATATAGATGAATTCGCATATTTGAGAATGCAGTAGAGATGATAGCAAGAAAATGATTTAACCCACATGATAAACATTTGCCAACTTAACTCTTCAAAGGAACTATAAACAGTTTGGCTGCTAAGGTGAGAGTCTCCAAACAGGAGCAAACAATATTATCATTTGAATGCAAATTACAAAATCTGTATGCCCCATTTTTTGTTCTCTAAAAAAACTGAATAAATGCAGTACTTATATCAGAGGAGATATTTCAGTTTACACGCCTCCTAGGAAAAATAGCAGTGTGCTTGTACCATCTGAATATGTTGTCAACTAAGATGTCTATGCAGCCATGAGTCAGCAACTGATTATATCCATACAATGCTATTCAACCAAAGTACTCCACATTGAGCTTTGGAAACTAAAGTGAAGCAAGACGTCAAGAAACTTCCCCAGAAAGACATCTTCCTCATCAAGTAAAACAGAGTAAAAGTTAACAAATTAGAGGGCAAAATGAGATTCTAACCATAAGAGATTGATTCTCTGGGTTGATGTTTTCCAGAAATACTCTTCTATGCAACCTTTGCTGCTCTACTTGAGGATTTTTGGCCAAAACCTTGCGCATATCAGCTACAATATTCTGCAAAGATAAAGAACGACATATTATACAACATGCCAGAACCAAAAGCATGACTGCAATTACACATATTAATATATTATTGTTGACAAAAAGTGAATCAAGATCAATCCTCACATTAATCTTATTGACATCCAAGTGACTGATGGCAAGGTAGGACTTGATGCGCCAATGAGTCTTCTGGCTAAGGTTCCTCACCACATTCATTGTGAATTTGTGGTTTGGAATGTGAATTGCTTCACGATCATCACCTCTTATGATTGTTGGCGACCACCAGCCCACATGCTGAAACAATGTCAAATATTAATATGAAAAAAGTAGTATCAGAACTACGGTAGGGCCTGCCAACATCCAACCTACTAACATTTACAACAACAACAGGGAAAAAAAAATTAGACTACTATATATGCATAAGTAGCGGCAAATGAAGGAATGACATGCATGAATTTGCAGATTATAATTTTCTACTTCATTTTCTCTGTATTCACTTCTCTGCATTACAAGTGAAGGACAAAAATTACAAACCTCCACTGTACCAGAAACTTCATAGCCTTCAATCTTTGTTTGAATCCATTCATTTAGAACGAATGGCCGAGTAGCATGGATCATTACACTTGACAGGAAATTTGTAAATATCTAAATAAACCAAAAAAAAAAAAAAGGAATCGACCTTTAGTACATAATAAAGTATCCTTAACAAAGCACTGACAGTGAAAATGTTCTTATTATGTAAGCATACACACAAAAAAACACATTATAAATCAGAAAAGTGTGAAAGGGTTTCAATGGATATAGAGAAAGGAATGGGTACCTCACGACCAGCAAGGGTGAGCAATACTGTGCCAAGACCCCCAGCAGTAAGCCACTTCTGGGTAGAGAAACCAAGCAATTCCATAAACAATGAAATAGCAGCAACCCATACTGCAGTATAAACAGCTTTCCCAGCAAACTGGAAGCCCATCTGCCAAAGTCAGAAATTGTAGTTGAAGAGTGAGGGGTGTTTATGAAACTCCATGTTTCCAACAGGAGCCCTAACTGGATTATCAATTCAAAGCTCCCAAACCAAAAAAGTCCAGCATTTCAAAAAAATAAAAATAAATATGTAAATTAAAAATAGAATTAAGGAGCAAACTATGTATCAATTCATCTTCCAAAGGTCAATCAACCAATCTAATCTGTAAAATTCTATGCAAAGAGCCAAAGGCATCAATAACAAATATCCTCGAAACCCAAAACTTACAACAGCTGGCTACATTTCATTGCAGTTCACAAATCAGAGAATTTTACTGAAGTATATAAGGTAATCCTTGTTGACCTCAAATCTGTGGGAAATGACAATTTAAGCAGTGGCATTCTCATGAACTCATCAAGCTTCACCATGACATAACAAAAGATTACTACCAGTCTGCTGCTTCAAATGGAAAACAAAATCCTGGAAGAGGTATGATCCATTGCTGTTGGCTAAAGCAGGCAACTCATCAAGTATTAACCGACTAATTACTTTCTTCCTTGCAAGTAGCATTGGTTCACCATTTGCAGCAAGTTAAATGAAGTCATCAATCACAACAGTCAGTAAACAAGGTTTGACGATAACTTTAAAGCATCATGATCTTCATTTCTGATTACTGTGCTCTAAGTTATTAGCAGCTGTTTAACAAAATGTAGCCTAGGTTTTCAATTGTTATTCGATAGCACCAGACCTCCATTCCTCTTTTCTCCAATATAAATGATCATTTTGTTTCTTTACTTCACTAAGATTATGCCAAGTGTTTGTCAATCAAAAGAATTTTCCACCATGAACACCGCCATCGAACCTTGTTGCATCTAATAACAATAAACACAATAAGCAACTGGAATTTGAAGTAACAGAAACATACATTCTGTGCATCATTAGAGTCATTTGTCTCCATAAAGAATTTTTGTACTTGTTGAATCAAGCTGCCAAAACAGATATGAATGTATTTAAACATCAAAACTCAAACCAACTATGAATCCAACACAGTGAAAAGCAAAATCAACAAGCTAGAAAAAAAAACTGGGGTTTAAAAAAATAGAAAATTACTAATGAACAGGGAAAGAAGGGGGGAAATGAAGTAGCTGCTGGGTAGCAGCCCAAAAAAAATACTTAAAAAGTACAATAGATTGTTTTTGCAGTTCAAAATTAATAACAATAATCAAACCACATTGATTACAATGAATTTTCATTCTTCAATCAATTATCCGTGAGAACAATGCCAACAGCCAATCCATCATTAAGCCGCTCATTGTTTAATCAACACCTCAATTAAATGGTTTGATGACTATATCTGCCAGTTCCAAAAGATATGATTGTGACAGATATTACACTACCTTGATAAACAGTACGTAAAGGCCAGCACTGTAGATAATGATCGAATAAAATTTAAAAGTCGTTGCTTGACAGCCTGACTTGCTTCTGTAGGTAAAATTATTGGGTCCAACACTCTGTAAGAAATATTAACAGTTAGTACATAATAGGCTAGCAATAATTATCAATCAAACACATAATTTCTTGCGAGGAAGAAATAACCATGGAACTGAAACCTGCAGATAAGTGTTGCTCCAGTCCATAGAAGCAAAGGTTGAAGATACGAGGTCATTACATAGTATGTGCGACTTTTTTTCCAACTACTGTCACTCTTCTGCAGAAGGCTCATCAAGGGAAGCATCAGCAAATTAAGGGACACAACAAATGCTGAGAGGAAAAAAACTAAACACAACACCAAGGGAAAACAAACAAATAAATAAAAGCAACTGTACATGAAGTAAAAGAACCCTGCTCAGACGCACAAGCGGCCCAAGACCCCATGCAGCAAACGCGATGACACCAACTGCTGGAACCAACTGAAGTACGATGGGGCTTCCATATAAAGAATTATATGACCTGAATTCCCATCGGAAATATTGCAGAGAAATTATATAAACAAGAATGGAAGGAGAAGAAGCTCTAAAGAGAAAAGGCATCACTAAAAACAGCAAGGGGATCCAATTAGATTTTCCATAGTAATATCAGAGAATGGTTCAAGAGTTCAATTTATAAGCATCAAAAAGTGTAAATCTTCTAATGTGCTGAGGGAAGCAATAGGCAAGTGCTTGTATGGCAAATACTGTAAATTCCATTAACAAACTCTATTAGTTTTCCATTCTATGTACTAGGTTAACAAAATTCAACCAAAGTTAATATATCCAGTTGCTCCTTTAGAAATCATGCCACAAGAGAGGACAAGTGAGCAAACGGCATGAAAACAGAAAGTCTGAATTCCTCCATCCATATCTGCCTGCTGGGGGGGGGGGGGGGGGGGGGGGGGGGGGGGGGGGGGGGGGGGGGGGGG
>JAOTRH010000027.1:13186642-13203316 GCA_034768845.1 Heliamphora exappendiculata
GATTTTATGATCAAAGCGAAACACTGAAGTGTTTCAGTCTCCTATTGAAGATAAGCTGTAATAATCTCTGTTCGAACTAGTTTTCTGTATCTCGATTGTATCAGACTTGTCTGATATACTGTGATATACAAATATATCACATGAGGATCAAAACATATCAGAACGTTGCAATCAAAATAGCCCCAAACCTGCCAAACCACCATCGGCTACCGGCCACCGCCAGCGCCGCCCCAAGCCACCAGTTTTAGGCGACTTTTACCACTGCCTCGTTCCTCCGTTTTTTTACGATTTTTTATACTGAAAAATAGCTCTCAAAAAGTAGTATTTTTCTACCGTTTGGGCTTTTTCCGGTGGTGTTTTTGCTCTCGTTCTTTCGAAAAAAATAACAAAATTATCCAGCCACCTGTTGCTCTAGTTTTGCTAATTTTTTTTGCTATTTTTGACTTATTTTTGCTGCTATTTTTATGCATAAATACTGCAGAAACTTACCCAAAAAATTGTTTTAAAACCGTTACAAATTTACCGTGAACCGTGGCATGTTTAAACTCGAAACCACCACTGGTGCCGCCGCCTGTTCTTTGTGTTCTTGAATATTCAACCTGTTCCTAAAATATTCTAATCAGATATTTAAAAATAGAAACTGCTATTACATCGAAACCTATGTCCCGTAAGCTCACATTCAACCTAAAAAAAACGTAATCTATCACAATCAACACACACGATTAAAAAAAATTAAATCATCATCCAAACCATTTAATCAAACTTGAATAAATATGATGATCATAAAATCGATATTAAAATATCTACGAAACAAAGTTAGCACAGTTTTAAAATTACCTGGCCCCGATTGACCGTGTACAAAAAATAAAATGGCTCTGATACCAATTGTTGGAGGTAAAACTGTCAAGATTATTATTTTTGTAAACGATTTTCGATAAAAATTAACTGGACAGACAACACCGAAATGGTCTCCAGATAAAACTTTTAACGTCAAACGATCAAAATAAAAACTCGATTTTGATTTCAAGTTGAAACTCCCGTTAGACCTTCTACTTAGTCTCTTATGCGATTCTCGAATGTAGTGTGGGCTACAATCTATTGAGAACTCGTACCAGCAGAACCTGGATAGTTTTAGTCTTGAAGACAAGTTATAAATATGGTTCAGCCTACCCGCATATTTATAGGGCTACAGTAGGGACCTGTGGAGTAATAATGAATCAGATTTCTAGTGTAACACAGATACCTATCCAACGGTTTCTACAATTAGGAAAATTTCACAGTGGTGTCTGTATTTATGAAAACCTTGTAACAGTTTTCACAATTTTTATAAGACATTAAATTACATTTCACACCACTAAAAAATTATAATTGCACTCTGACCTATAATGTCAAGATCATCTTGCATTGAGCTCCTACTATTAAATGCTTAACATTTCTCTCTATGTTAAGATTCCTGATACCCGCCAATTAAATTTAATTACTGACAATATAATTTAATCGGTATCTTTAAATTTCTTAAGCTCTTTCGCTTAATTTATTTGACCGCCGAATAATTAAATCCACCTGCAGCGTTTGGCCCGATCAAAACTTATAAGCTTCCTTAATGGGGTATCGTCAATCCCAATATTTTGAGACGTGAATTTTGTCAATAATTAATATTCACCATATAAATTATACTGTTATCCAACTCATCGTAAATATTAATCCATGTAAGATCGCACACTTTAATGAATCAAAACAACGAATATTAAATATACACAAATTAATAACTATTTTAAGATTAATAGTATAAACACTATTCATAATAACTTTGGGTATGAATTAATTTATATAGTCAGTATAAAATTAATTACCCCAAATGTCTCGTTCAATATACACAAAGTATACTAGTACAGAGAGTTGGAATAATAGACGACGCTATTATCTGTTCTCCGTAACCACGACAGGCCTACTAAAACTCTATAATACAGTTGTACCGATAGTATGTCTATTTTTATCTAAACTGTGAACAAATACTTATATTCTGCAAGAACCTAAAATCTAGTCTTTTGTGTGCAAGCCATACTCTAACACCAGATTAAAAACTGTACATAATATAGGACATCTATACGTAACATTAAACAAATGATACTGCATACATTGCTCATTATGATTCTCATAAAATTAAAAATTAATTTTATTAAAATTAAATTAAATACTAAAAATATTATTTTCAGTATACAACCCTAATAAATCTAATGCCACTCCATCCCCCCAAAACTACGTGTCACAAGAACTTCACCTCCGGCAACCAAAAATCACACTTGTCGTACTTGGCATATAATCGATGTTCTCGCAACAACTTTAAGGCAATTCAAAGATGCTCCCCGTGCTTCTCTTCCTATGATGAGTAAATCAAGATGTCGTCCACGAACACCACCATGAATTGATCAAGGTAATGGTGAAAGATACAGTTCATAAGGTCCATAAACGTCGCCGGTGCGTTAGTCAAACGAAAAGGCATGATTAGAAACTCAAAATGCTCATAACGGGAATGAAGGCCGTCTTGGGGATGTCCTCCTCCTTGACTCGCAACTTATGACAACCTGATCTCAAGTCGATCTTCAAAAAATAACACGACCTTTTTAATCGATCAAACAAATCATCGATACGAGGCATAGGGTACTTGTTTTTAACAGTTACGTAGTTCAACCTATGATAACTTATACAAATGCGCAACGACCCGCCCTTCTTTACAAACAATGCCGGAGCTCCCCAATGAGGCACACTAGAGCAGATGAACCCCTTGTCCAACAACTCTTAGACCTCCACCTCCAACTATATCAACTCAGCTGGTGCAAGACGATATGAAGGCATAAAAATGGGCACAGTTCCCAGAATGAGGTCTATGAAAAACCTAACTTCCCACCGTGGCGGAAGCTTAAACAAGTCACCCAGAAACACATCTAAAACTCACAAATAACGGGAGGAATCTCTTTACGAGTAGAATCAATCTCACTCACCGACAAGGCAGGAAAAATGAGGTTAAGGCTGCCACAGCTCCGCGATCTAAGAGATCTAGGCGCTAAATTGTTGTCCCGGTTACCCACAAAATAAAAGAAATCTCCCTCCGGTGTGCAAACAAACACTCGTCGCCGGTCACAATCAATGAAAACGCGAAAGGTGGTCAACTAATCTATTCCTAGGATGATATCAAATGAAGTCATATCGAGCATGATGAAATCAAATGTTAAGCGGTGGGCGACAATCCCCATCTCACAAGCTCTACAAGTGCGTCTGAACAGGGTACTCTCACCTATCAGTGTCTCTACACATAAGGCACTACCCAACACATCTACCTCTAACCCCAATGCAGATGCGAATGCGGATGAGATGAAAGATTATGATGCTCCGATGTCAACGAGACCACTGGCCCATGAATGGTACACTAAGAAGGTACCTCGGATGATCGAAGGACTAGCTGTGGTGTCCAGCACGACATGTGCCATTGAAATACTGGGCTCCACGAAAGCATACACTCACCCCTGGTTCCCTTGATTCTACCCATCGCTGCCCTTGACTCCCGGTTACCTCATTAACGGAGCTGAGGTAGCTCCTTCTACTGTCCTTACTAACTGTACCCTTGAATGTCTGTCCCTGATGTGCTCTAGTAGTACCCTGAACACTCCCTCCCTAAGAGAAATCTCGTCGTATGTAACCCATCGGGCCACACTAAAAGCATGAGAACGAGGTCCTCCCCTGAGTTTGACTCTGCTGCTGCTGTAACACACTAACTCCCGACGTTCAGAACGTCTGGATGATACAATGAACTGTGCAAGTGCTGACCACAACTGTGGCTGAGATCCCATGGGATAAGAACTCGGTCCTCCCAACTTCTGCCTCTTCTGCTGGCATTCCTCTGACTGCGCAGTAAAAACCTCCTGATGGGACTTACTCTCACAGATCTTACAACTCTTTGCTATTGCATTCTCAACCCTGATAGAGACCTCTACAAGCTTTGTGTAGACCCGTATACCCAATGTCACAATCCTATCCTTGATCGAGGGTCGAAACCCCTTTTAAATCACTTGGCGTGTAACTCCTCCATTGACACCATCTCCGGTGAAAACCACGATAAATTCGCGAACTTAGCCTCATACTTGACCACGGTAAGGTCCCCTTGAATAAGGGATAGAAATGCCTCTCGATATGTGTCTCTAGATGAACCCAAAAAATACTTTTCCAAAATACCCTAGTAAAAGAGGCCCACGTGCCATCCACGGTGGTCTTAGCAAACTTCTACCAGTCTCTCGCATCCTCCCAAAGTTGGAACGCTGCCAACCTAACAGACAACTCATCCTCCTTGATTTCTAGAGTGTCTAAGATCGCCGTGGTCACTTCTAACCACTTGGTAGCAACTTTGGGGTCTGGCTCCCTAGAGAAGGTTGTAGGATCCAATCGCTAGAATTCTCTCATGGCAACAGAGACCCTTGGCTTGGGAGTCCTTGCTCTAGCCCTAGTCACCTCGGCCATCACTCTAAGAATAAGAAGGAACAAAGAGAGATATAAAAATCAAGCTTACAACAACTCATCTCTCACGAATAACACAGCCACTCAACAAGATACCACATAATACGTATCGTAGTATCAACGCACCTTATGCAACACATAACGAGGAGAACTAATTGGAATGACATGTCAATCCAGCTAACTTGTTTGGATTTCTAATTAGAGCAGACGTCGGCCAAACACTTTTCTAATTTGAACCCTAAACTAGTCAACTGATCACCCAAGGGTAAGATACATCATCCTAAGAGTCCAACTTCTATGCCTAAATACCACATAGTATGCAAATGTCAAGTTATACTTAGGATATTTCATGCTAGCACACCAAATCATGAATGTCACACATCAATGCAAGCTCTCACGCAATGGATCAACTACTCCAATGATTTATAGGTATTCGAACTTAAAGCTCTAATATTAATCTTAATGCCTTGATTTTGATATAATAAAAATTGAGTAAAATTAAGAAAATACTCGAATGAAGGAAACCAACCCCTTTTCTTTTTTTTATATATAAAGAACTCCTGAAAACAATCAATTTATACTTCAAAGGACAACACAAAAACATTTAAGAAAATTCCCATTTTGAAACAATTTTCAATAAAACGCCACCCACCAGGAGTTCACTGCCCAAAGTCTGAAAATTCTTTCTAAGTATCGGAAATTCACACCTTCTTTTCATCCCTTTGAACATGGTTTTTGATAGAAAAATTTGAGAAGTAAAAGATTCATTTGAGAATAAAACAATCACCTTTCAACCCAATGACCCAAAACCAAACTTCAATATCGAGATACATCATTTAAAGATTAAAACTTTCAACCCATCAAACAAATGAAACGTTCTCACATGCATACATCACATGAATATATGGCTTTAAGGCCTTACAACACCGTGTTCTAATCCAAAAATACAATAATCCAAGTACTCCAAAAGAAAACCAGAATTACATCTTTATAATTTTGTTTTTCAAAAATATGCCATCAAAGCAAGTATAATTCTATCAGTTACTCAAAAGGGTCCAGCGACCGTCATCTTACTCTAAAACCTTATTTCCGCTATCACTTGAAATGTTGTTAAACAATATGAGCCGAAGATCGTAGAAAAATGACTAATAATGCACATATGCATGACATGTGAAGATTTTTATGCGA
Source organism: Heliamphora exappendiculata (assembly GCA_034768845.1). NCBI lineage: Eukaryota > Viridiplantae > Streptophyta > Magnoliopsida > Ericales > Sarraceniaceae > Heliamphora > Heliamphora exappendiculata. Next base: position 13,192,340 of record JAOTRH010000027.1, read on the forward strand.
GATGCAACATATAAGTTTATCCAAAACCAAATCATTTATCTCAAATCAAATCTCCCAACTCATAATCGAGTTTTTAAACAAAGGCCTTAGTCATACCAATCGTTTTAACCCATAATCTCATCACTTCCCAATCAATCCCAAGTCTTCCAACATTCCATAACTTAACCATTCTATCCAATTCAAGTTCATCATCCTATTTCATTTTCCCAAAGGCACAATCCTCTACAATACACGCGCATGCACATGTTATCAACATTTTCTCATATTCTACCAACTCGTGGTTTAAAACATAGAAATCGACGTCGAACGAGCGTATGGAACTATGCCGCGTTACTACCAACCAGGCCACATGAGGCCCATGAAGTAACGGTACGTTCTATACCCCACCACGACTAACGTTCATTCCCGGTTGCTAGCCAGAGCAGGCAAAGAACCCAATCTGCACAGTTTTTTGGTCTTTCAACGTGGAGCAACTCGTGCCTAAACTTAAACAATCATTGGATCCCAAAATCGGTCCATTTAAATTATAAAATCACATTACACATGCACGAGTCCAACCCAAATGGTTCCTCTTGCAATACTCATACTATTATGGTTCAAGCTTCAATTGCCACATGTTCATGTATCATATAAACTCATGAAATATATATGTCCAATAGGTTATTATAACCCACAATAGTTCAATAATCATATCAATTTTAACATACGGGTTCTTTAACCCCAAAACTCTCAAATTTCATCATTTAAGCTCAAATTCAAACCCTAGCCCATTATTTTCAATTCAAATCACACTTACATTGGAGGTAAAGTGCCAAGATTATTATTTTTGTTAATGATTTTTTGATAAAAATAATTGGACATACAATCATTAAAACGGGCTCCAGATAAAAAAAATTTATGCCGAACGATCAAAAATAAAACCCGTGCCACCACAGCTAATCTAAAAGAATACCTTTTTAGTCGATTCTCCAATTACGAACTTTTGATTCTGAGTTGAAGCACCTGTAGACCTTTTATTGTATTCTCTCATGCAATTCCCGAACGTAGTGTGTGCTAAGATCTTTCGAGAACTCGTACCGGCAGAACCTGGTCAACCATAGTCTTCAAGACAAGTTATGAATTTGGTTCAGCCAACCCGCATATTTATAGGGTTACAGTAGGGACCTATAGAGTAATTATGACAAAGACATCTATTGTAACCCCAATATGTATCCAGTGATTTTTGTAATTATGCAAACCTCTCAGCAGTATTTGTAATTATGAAAAGCTTGCAGCGATTTTTGTAATTTTCATAAAATACTAAATTACAGTTTACAACACTAAAGAATTGTAACTGTACTATAAGCCATAATCTCAAGACCATATTGCATTAAGGTTCTATTATTAAAGGCTTAATCAACTCCCCACGGCAAGATTCTGGATACTTGTCAATTAAATTTAATTAGTGACAATTTAATTTAATCGATATCTTTAAATTTCTTAAGCCTTTTTGCTTAACTTATTTGATCGCTGGATAATCAAATCCACCTGTAGGGTTTAGCCCGGTCAAAACATATAAGCTTCCTTAATAGGGTATCGTCAATCCCGAACTATCAAGACGTGAATTTCGTTAATAATTAATATTCATTGTTTAATTAATACCGCTATTTAACTCACCAGGAATATAGACCCATATAAGATCGCACCCTCTAAAGAATCAAAACAACGAGTATTCAATATATGCAAATAATTAATTATTTTAGGATTAAGTGCATAAGCACCTTCAAAATAACCTTGGGGTGTAAATTAATTTATATAGTCAATATAAAATTAATTACCAAAATGTGTCTCGTTCAATACATGTAAAGTGTACTAGCACAGAAAATCAAAATAATAGACGACGCAATTATTTGTTACTCGTAATCAAGACAGACCTACTAAAACTCTTTACTACAATTGTACCGATGGTATGCCAATTTTTATCTACACTGTGAATAATTACTTATATTATGCAAGAACCTAAAATCTGGTCTTTGTGTATAAATCGTACTCTACATACCAGATTAAATATTGTACAAAATAAAGAATATCCATGCATAACATTAAAGAAATGATATTACATACATTGCTCATTAAGATTCTCATAAAATAAAAAATTAATTTTATTAAAATAAAATTAAATACTAAAACCAAATAAATCTATAGTTTTCAGTATACACTCATAACAATCTCTCACTTATATTCAAAACTATACTGCTATAAATATGACTTCCATGCCCTCTATATAACTATAAAAAGTTTTAGCAAGTAAGTTCTTTGTAAAAAAATCTGCAAGGTTATCTCCAGATGCAATCTTGGTCATAGCAATATCACCCCACTATATAATTTCTCGTATCAAGTGATACTTATGCTCAATGTGCTTTTCTTTTTTGTGGACTCTTAGTTCTTTCAAGTTTGAAACTCCTATACTATTATCACAATAAAGTGTAATAACCGACTGAACTCAAAGGACTACATCTAGATCCAACATGAAGTTCCTAAGTCAAATGGCCACTTTGGCTGCTTCAAAAGTTGCCACGTACTCAGCCTCCAAAGTAGAATCATGAATGCAGGACTGTTTGATACTCTTTCAACTTATAGCTCCAATTCCTATGGTAAACACATATCTTGAGATAAACTTACGAGAATTTTTATTTGACTAAAAATCTGAGTCTGTGTACCTTAAAAGTACTAGACTGTATGCCTGGTGAATTAACATATAATTCTTATTCATTTTCAGGTTCATGATTATATTCTTTATCATATTCCAATACTCTTGCCCTGTGTTAGACTAATATCTACTAACCATGCTAATGGAAAAGAAAATGTCGGGTCTAGTGCAAAGCATAGCATACATTAGGCTTTCTATTGTTGAAGCATAAGGAACTGCTTTTATCTTCTTTGTCTCATCAGGTGTCTTAGAATACTAATCCTAGGATAGAGTGATTCCATACCTGAAAGAGAAAAATCTTTTCTTGGAATCCTGCATGCTAAAACGAGCAAGGATATCATCGATATACTTTGCTTGTGATAAGCCCAACATCCTTTGTTTTTGATTTTTCACAAGCTTGATCTTTAAGATGTGACTAGCTTCTCCTAAGTTCTTCATATCAAATGGTCTAGATATCCATACTTTTACCGTAGATAATGCCCTCACATCATTTTCGATCAGAAAAATATCATCTACATAAAGTAGTAAAAAGATCACCATGCTTTCGTCACACTTCTTGCACATATAGGACTTATCTGGACTCTAATCAAAATTATAAGACTTTATGGCTTGATCAAATCGAGTATTCCAAGACCTCGATGTCTGTTAAGTCCATAAATAGATCTCTTAAGTTTGCACAACATGTGCTCTTGGCCTTTCTCTATGAAACCGTCTGGTTGTACCATATACATACACTCGTCAAGACTTCTATTAAGGAAAGCTGTCTTGACATCTATTTAGCAAATTTTTTAATCGAAATAACCAGCAATGGACAAGAGAATCCGAATAGACTAAAGCATGGCTACCGGCGAAAATATTTCCTCATAATTGATCATTTCTTTCTGAGTAAACTCTTTTGCAACAAGCCCAACTTTGAAGGTTTTCACTTTCTCGTCTACTCTTCTCTTCTTCTTGTACATCCACTTACATCCATTGGATTTTATTCCTTCAGGTGATTTTACAAATTCCTAGACTTGATTAGAATATATAGATTCCATCTCTAAATTTATAGCCTTTTGCCAAAGATCTGTATCTTTGTCTTGAAGTGCTTCATTGTAGTTATAAGGTTCGGTATCTAGTTTTATCGGGATCTTATCAAAGGACTCTCCCAATAACATATACTGATTAAGTTGATGAACAACCCTCCCACTACGACGAGGCACTACTTTTGTCTGTGTACTAGCAGTAACACACTGTGCATCATCTAAACCCTGTGCATCAGCATCTTGTTCATGATTTGCACCTGTCCCGATAATCCTCCTACTATGATGAGGCAATAGGATATCAGTGACTTGCGATTTCTCTTCCATTCTACTGGTACTTTCTCTCATTTCTTTCAAAATAATTTTACTAATGGTTTTGTGGTCCATAATATAGTCTTCTTCTAAGAATCAAAACGTAGTGCTAACAATGACTTTCTAATCCTTAGGATTATAAAATAGACCACCCTTTGTTCCTTTAGGATACTTGATAAAGAAATAGACTTCTGTAATCGGTTCCAACTTACTCGTATTTCCTTTCAACACATGTACTAGACACCCCTAAATTCGAATATGTTTCAAACTAGGCTTATGCCTGGTCTACAATTCTATAGGAGTAAAATGTACTGACTTAGAAGGTACAAAGTTCAGAATGTAAGCCGTTATCTCTAATGCGAGTCCCCAAAAGAAATCGGATAAACCTCAATAACTCATCATAGACCTTACCATCTCAATAAGAGTCATATCCTTTCTTTCTGCTACACCATTCTATTGCGGAGTGCCTGGTGCAGTTAATTGGGATATAATTTCTTTCGATGATAAGTAATCCCTAAACTCTCCAAAGAGGTATTTTTCACCACAGTCGGATCGTAAGGATTGATACTTTTACCCAGACGTTTCTCCGCCTCCGCCTTAAATATTTTTAAACTTTCAAAATATTCAAACTTATGGTGCATCAGGTAAATGTATCCATTATTAGAGGCAATACTGCCAAGATCATTATTTTTGTAAAACAATTATTGGTAAAAAAATTAACTGGACTAACAAACACCGAAACGGGCTTCAAATAAAACTTTTGACAAAAAATGATCAAAATAAAACCCGTGCAATCAAAGTTAATTTAGAAGAATACCTTTTGTCAATCTAATCTTCAACTACAATGTGATTCCGAGTTAAACTTCTTGTCAAATCTTCTACCACATTTCTTTATGCAATCCTCGAACGTAGTGTGGGCTACGATACTCCAAGAACTTGTACCGGCAGAATTCCGATATATTTTGTGAGTCTTGAAAGACAAAAATAATATATCAAGAATGTTATGAAAATCATCTAAAACTGGTCCAGCCTATCCGCATATATATAGGGTTACAGTCGGGACCTGGGGAGTAATTATGAGTAAGACTTTCAGTGGAACACAGATACCTACAGGTGATTTCTGCAATTATGGAAAGACGCAGCGGTTCCTGCAATTTTTATAAAATACTGAATTATAATTTACACCACTAAAGAACTATAATTACACTCTGACCCATAATCTCAAGACCTTCTTGCATTGAGCTCCTGTTATTAAATGCTTACCATATCTCCCCACATTAAGATTTTCGATACCCATCACTTAAATCTAATTACTAACAATTTAATTTAATCGGCATCATGATATTCCTTAAGCCCTTCCGCTTAACTTATTTGACCGCTGGATAATTAAAGCCACTTGTAGGGTTTGGCCTGGTCAAAACTTATAAGCATCCTTAAGGGGGTATCGTCAATCTCGATCATCGAGATGTGAATTCCGTCAATAATTAATATTTGCCATATAAATAATACCGCTATCCAACTCACTGAAAATATAGACCCATATAAGATCGCACCATCTAGTGAATCAAAATAATGAATATTAAATATATGCAAATCAATAATTATTTCAAGATTAAGAGGATAAGCACTATTCATAATAACCTTAGAGTGTAAATTAATTTATATAGCCAGTAGTCAGTACTAAATTAATTACCCCAAATGTCATGTTCAATACACACAAAGTGTATTGGCATAGAGAGTCAGAACAACAGACAACGCTATTATCTATTTTCCGTAACAAAGACAAGCCTACTAAAACTCTGTGCCACAATCGTACCGATGGTATGTCCATTTCCATCTATCCTGTGAACATAAAACTTATATTCTGCAAAAATCTAAATCAGGTCTTCTGTGTGTAAGCCGTACTCTAGCTTTGAAGGTTTCAACCTTTTCGTCTACTCCTCTCTTCCTCTGGTAGATCTGCTTGCATCTAATGGATTTTATCCCTTTGGGTGGCTCTACAAGTTTTCGACCTGATTGGAATACATAAATTACATCTCTGAATTCAAAGATTCTCTTTGCCAAAAATTTGCATCTTTATCTTGTAGTACTTCATTGTAATTATAGGGCTCAGTATCTAGTTCTGATGGGATCTTTTCGAAAGACTCTCCCAAGAATATATACCGGTCCGGTTGATGAACAACTCTCTCACTACGATGACGCTCTACCTGTGTCTATGTACTAGCAGTAACAGGTTGTGCATAATCTGAACCCTATGCGTCAACACCCTATTCTTGGTTTGCACATGTCCCGATAATCCTCCCACTATGACGAGGTAATGGAATATTAGTGACTTGTGATTTTTTTTCTGTTCTACTAGCATTTCCTCTTAGTTCTTCCAGAACAATTTTGCTATTGGGTCTGTGGTCTATAATATAATCCTCTTCTAAGAATCGGGTATTGGTGCTAACAATGACCTTCTGATCCTTAGGATTATAAAATAGACCACCTTTCGTTCCCCTGGGATACCCCACAAAGAAACAGACTTCTGTCTTCGGTTCTAACTTACCCGCGTTCCCTTTCAGCACATGTGCTGGACACCCCCAAATTTAAATGTATTTTAGACTAGGTTTACGCCCGGTTCACAATTCTGTTGGAGTAGAATGTACTGACTTAGAAGGTACCAAGTTCAGAATGTAAGCCGTTGTCTCTAAAGTGAGTCCCCAAAACGAATGTGATAAAACTGAATAACTCATCATTGACCTTACCATCTCCATAAGAGTCATATTTCTTCTTTCTGCTATACCATTCTACTGTGGAGTGCCAGGTGCAGTCAACTGGGATGTAATCCCCTCTAATGATAAGTAGTCCTTAAACTCTCCAAAGAGATATTTTTCATCACGGTCAGATCGTAGTAATTTGATACTTTTACCTAGACGCTTCTCTGCCTCTGCCTCTGCCTTGAATTCTTTAAATTTCTCAAAGCATTCGACTTACGGTGTATTAGGTAAATGTATCCATACCTTGAATAGTAAACAATGAAACTAACAAAGTACTCAAAGTCACCTCTAGCCCGAATTTTCATAGGATCACACACATCAGAATGAACCAGTTTTAACGGTTCTTTAGCTTTATAGCCTTTATCCGAAAATGGCTTATTGGTCATCTTACCCTTTAAGTAAAATTCACAGACTAGAAGTGTTTTCGCTTCCAATGAACTCAAAGGTCCATCTGCTACCAGTCTATTTATCCTTTTTAGATTAATATGACCCAAGCGTAAGTGCCAAAGAAACGTTTAGTTCATTAAAGAAGGAAACTTTCTCTTATATGGTAAATTAGATATGTTATTCATTTCAGTTAGTTGCAGTATAGGAGAGATTGGAGTAATAATATAAAAATTATCCACCAATGTACCAGAACAGATAACCCATTTATTATTCTTAATAACCACAAAATTATTAAAATAAACAAAATATCCATATTTAGCCAATCCAAAAACAAAAACTAAGTTCTTCTAATGGAATGTACATAAAAACAATCTTTCAATATTAAAACCCGATCTTTATCAAAACTGAGAATGACATCTCCTACTTCAACTGCTGTTACCTTTGTATTATTGCCCATATGCAGGTAAATCTCTCTATCACTAAATTGTCGGTGCAGACATGATTAGTGGCTCTCGTATCTACACACCAGGTTCCGGTAGATAACACCGCTAAACATGTTTTCACAATTAGTGAACAGAAATTACCGTATTTGTTCTGCCTTCTAAAAAATACTAGACATAGTTTTTTTCAGTGTCGGGTCTGGTTGCAGTGAAAACATCTTCCTTTCGGCTTTTCACACCAGTTAGTGGCCCACTAACTACCCTGGAAAATGCGTCTCTCTGTTTCTGAACCTTTTTCTTCTTCATGCCTTTCGGCTCCGAAGAAGAACCTTTTTCTAAAACAGACACATTTTCTGGTATTGAAAGAATACCATTTGTAGTTAAAGCTATATCCATGTTACAGTTCCAGTCAACAAAATTTGGTCCCGTAAGTTTGTTTTCTTTTAGTATTGAAGCGAGTGTGTTGAAATTCAATTTAATACTGAGAATTACATAATTAAATAAAATCGTTAATTATAATGAGTAAAATTTTAAATTTATTTTAATTTGGTTCCCTCTACTATTTTAAAATTAATTCGTCAGCAGCCTGGTAACCCGAGAATAGCATGCTACGATGAGTGGATGTCTACAATCCTTCATAAGACCAAACAGGCCAATTCCTTTTAATTTTACTATTTAGGCAACTGACCATATCAAGTAAAATTAAATAGCTGACATAGTTTCGATCCAACATATAATAACAGTGACTCAGATAGATAGGATACTATTATATACAGCTAAGTGTTAATCATAACCTAATTCCAAATTAATCGCTTCGCAATGAACCCTTCAGATGGAGAAGTGATTCACATTAACAATTATCTAGAATTATCCCTAAAGGAGGTTTGTACTGGTGATACCGCAATTAATCTGTCCGACGCAGAGGAAGCCCTCACTGCCAAAATGCAAGGTTTAATTATATCGCCTATAAACTAGTGATGGAGACCGCATGATTTATCTGTGAATAAATTTTCTCTCCCACTTAGATTTTTAAAATATTTTTTAGGGTTATAAAAATTCGTTTAATAAAAATAAATTTATTAATTTCGAAAGTCACACGATCTGAAAGAATCAAATATCTTTCCGTGTACACGATTCTAAAGATTCTGATTTATCAAACTATCTTTCGAAAGTCACGCGATCTGAAAGAATCAAACATCTTTTCGTGTATATGATTCTAAATATTCTAGTTTATCAAACAATCTTTCGAAAGTCACACGATCTGAAAAAATCAAACATCTTTCCGTGTACACAATTTTAAATATTCTGATTTATCAAATCATCTTTTCATATTTAAATGCATAACAAATAAAATTTAATAAATGCACAGTATTTCCTCCAGCTTTTTAGTTAAAGTAGGGATTAAAGGAATTTATTTATTTTATTTTTCGTTCCATATTTTTTGAAAAATAATAATTTATTTCGATTAAACATTTTTCTATTTATTTAATTTAAAAATTAAAATTAATTTTTACGTCTTTTCAAGATATCTGGTTTTAAAAAAAATCATCTTAAACGTGATATTTTGTAAAAAATAAAATATCTAAAAAAAATTTAATTAATTAATTAATTAATTAAAAAACTTAATTTTATTTTTTATTACAAAATATTTTAATTAAAACCGAATATTTAAATTAATTAAATTAACAGAATAAATAAAATCATTAAATATCATTCACGCAACTAATATATAAAAAATAAATTAAATACAACATAAATATCAATCTCGATTTTATGATCCATCTAAAATTCTAAAGAGTTTCAGTATCATGTTCTTAAAGATAAGCTTCCAGTCTCTCGTCTGCATCAGAACTTCTTGATTCTGTCCTTTCACTGTTTGCTTGGAATTCTCTTGTGCTTGAAACACTTTGACCGAAACTGTGTTAGAGTTTAAATAAACTACCGTAACAGTTTGCTTGGGTGCGCCATTGTTTACACAGGAAACCAGCACTGTAACAGTTTTAAAAAAATAAAACACTGAAAACAGTGTTTGCACCAATCGGAATTTGCCCCTATTGAAAACGTAGCCTGTTTGCAATAGGAGTCCCGGCTGCTGCGGCTATCTGAGTTGGATTTGCGCCACTTGGAATTTTTTTTAAACCAGTGTTGGAAACCAGCTTCTCCAGAAAATTGCTTCTCCACTATTTCGAAAAAACTCCTCTGTTTGCACCGAATCAGATTTGACGCTTGGGAATTGCGCTTTGCCTCTGTTTCGGCGGAATTGCTGGGGAATAAAGTCACTTTTGCGTCACTGTTTGGATTTAATAACCAGCCAATTGATGCTGAAGCTTGGGAAAACAATCATTGCTGCCTAAGGCAGCGTTTGGCCCGGCGCCGGCTTGCATTAAAAACCACTTGGAGATCAAACTTTTGGAATCCACTGTTTGCAGTTAGAAGGAAGCCGGCGCCTGGGATGGGTTTGGAATTGCTGCTGTTTTAAGCTTCATGCCGGAATTAAAATTGCTTCCGCACAAAAAAAAATTGTGCCACCGTTTGCAAAAGCTTGGAAACAGCCGTGGATTGTTTTTCTTGGAAAAATCAGCGCAACAGCCTTTTTCCGCTGGATTCTTCAATTGTTCTTGTCCTGTCTTCTCTTTTTTTTTTATCTTATCCAGAAAAAAAAAATCTAGAAAAGAAAAAAAATATTACAAAGTAATAAAAAAAAATTTATTCCACGATTAAAACCATCAGAACCACTGCCGATTGCCGCCGCCTTCGTTTTTCCAAACCTGTTCTTATTTGTTTTCTTTCTAATCTAGAAAAAAACTTTAAAGAACATAAATAAATTTTATATCGAAACCTATGTCCCGTAGGCTCACATTCGATCTAAAATTAAGTAATCCAACACGGTCAACTCCTGTGGTTAAAAAATTAATTAAATCATCATCCACGCATTCAGTCAAATATAAAAATAAACGATGATCATAAAATCGGGATTAGAACGCCTGTAAAACAAAGTTAGCACGGTTCTAAATCTACCCGAACCCAATAACCGTAACAAAAAACAAAACGGCTCTAATACCAATTTGTTGGAGGTAATACTGCCAATATCATTGTTTTTGTAAAATGATTATCGGTAAAAAAATTAACTGGAGGGACAAATGCCGAAACGGGCACCAGATCAAACTTTTGATGAAAAACGATCAAAATAAAACCCGTGCAACCAAAATTAATTTAGAAGAATACCTTTTATCGATATAATCTTCAACTACGACTTGATTCTGAGTTACAACTCTTGTCAGATTTTCTACTGTATTCCCTTATGCGATCCTCGAACGTAGTGTGGGTTACGATCCTCCGAGAACTTGTACCGGCAGAACCCCGATATA